>CAJNJA010005803.1:914-14627 GCA_905231915.1 Symbiodinium necroappetens
CTGGTTGCCGAATTTTCCGCCGACCTCACGATCCTGTTGCCGCGTTATTCATCGTGATCATCTCTACCCCATCGCCAGCACCGCTCGCCAGTACCATCACTATCTTCGTCACCCCCGTCGTCATCATCGTCATCACCATTCATCACCCGTGTCATCAGCCATCCTTGGGTGTTCGTAAGGCTGAAGCGGAGCTCAGGTGTTGGAACCGCAAAGCTTCAGCTTCGAGGACCTCTTGCATGGCAGCGCAATGCCCGGGGGCATGGAGCCCTGGACGAAGGTCTTCGAGTCCCTCGGCCGCGGAGATCGGCTCCCGGTGCAGCAGCTGAAGCAGATGATGGACGCGAGCGGCATGAGTGGCGAGATGACGTCCGCGTACATCGACCCGGAATTGAGGTCGGAATTGGGAAACCAAACCGTGAAGGAGGGGATCGCGAATATCACAGGCAACGTCCAGTTGCTGATGAAGGCTGTGCAGCAGGATCCCATGGTGCAGCAACTTGCAGCTCTTAGCCCCGACATGGCCCAGGTGATCAACAGCCCAGATGCACTGAAGAAGATTCTCAGCCCGGAAGTCTTGGAGAAAGTACACAGTGGCCAGATGCCCGACGAAGCTTCCATGCAAGCCATCCTGAATTTGGCATCCGGCACACATGTCCAGAAGGCTGTGCCCACAGCTAGTCCTGCGAGCTTGGTGGTGGATGGGGGCCTGAGGCTGAAGCAGGTGCGTGCGGGAGACGGGAAAACTTTCCCATCACCGGGTGACACTGTTTCGGTCTACTATGCGGGCTACCTGACAGATGGCAAGCTCTTCGATCATGGCAGCTTTAGCTTTGTCATGGGCAGTTCCCAGGTGATCCGTGGCTGGGAGGTGGCCCTGAGGCACATGAGCCTGGGCCAGCGAGCTGTGGTGCAGGTGCCGGCAGAACTCGGCTATGGCAGTTCCGGCGAAGGCCCTGTGCCTCCGAACTCGGATCTGCTCTTCGACGTGGACTTACGTGCCATCAACAAACTCCAGGCCCCTTTCCTGGCCGTCTGAGGGCCGCGCAGCTGCGTCGACCTGTGTTCTGTTGTAGCGATGCGATGTGGAGGCTGAGCCCCATGAGGTTTCTGGAGAATCTGCATGCGTAGCAACCAATCTCTCACTCTAGTGACTCTAGTGCAGGCCTGTGCAAAAAGCTCCGTCACATGTCCGATGTCACTGGCCCAGGGCTCTCTATCTATGGACTCTAGTGCACTTGCCTGGCTCGACGTTGACCATGCATCGTTCGACTTGCCGTGCTGTCTAAGGAACATGGCCCTGGATGATGAGACCTTTGCAAAGTACAAAAGTCAGCTGGCCCCGGCATGGTTTGAAATGCTGTTCACTCCTGGGTTGCTTTGTTCTTCGCAGATGCTTCTGCCCTCACTACGTGCATGATGAATGTAACTGTATCTGCCTGTGAGGACCAAGCTGAGAGAGTGTTGCGGCAAGCTTGTGCGAGATGAGCTTTCTGCCAGGATTCTTCCGAAGGGCGCAGAGCTCAGATTTCCGAAACTGAGGCCAGCAGGTAGCAGTTTGCTTTTGCAGATGCTCATCCCTTGCCCACGAGAGCGATGTCCCAAAGCCTCCCGGTGAAAGTGCGCCACTGCTGCTCCAGCAGTAGCTGGAGACGAATCGTCGGTTTGCTAAGGTGCCGACAGCGTGGCCCTAGAAGCCTTCTTGAAGTTTCACCAGGTTCGACTGTTTTTTGAGAGGTACTGGGAGCCGCAGTCGGCTTGACGTGTGCGGTTCGCTGGCCAGCTGAGAGAGTTTAAGCAGGCAGTCTGGGACAATCAGCCGCCTTCGGTGCGCCGCTTTGCTGGCTGCCCAGAGGCTCGCCGGGATGTTTCTGTAAGACATCACTAACTCTGCGACTCAGTTTAAAAATCTACTGTGCTTCATATCGCAGCAAGTTGCCGTCCGTTCGTTGTGCAAGCTCTCATGACTGCGCTACGATCTTTCCTACCCTTGCTCTTGTCCCTAACTCAGGCGGGTGGAGACAGCACTGGGTCGTACGGGCCTCGGCAAGTCTTTGTCGTGCGTTCCCAATGAAGAAAGATGCTTGAAACAGAAACAGCTTCACAAGACACGAAGAGTGTGACAGGGACAACACACCCTGGTAGCATGGATATATAGAAGCAGGAAGAAGAATGGCGAAAGCGATGCCAACAGCGGCAGAGAAGAAGAACGGGAAGCTTCCCAACCTTTGCCCTAGTGACCCGGTACCCCCAGCCATCGACTCCATATCTCTGAGATCTTTGGCTTCAGAGCCCCAGGCTTCACGTTGGCCTCTCGCCTCTGTCCAAATCCAAGCAGCTTGGCGCTGAGAGCATGGAACGCACGCGGGGTCATGCTACCTACCCATGAGCCTTGCAAAATGCACGTGTTTGCTCATCAAGGCGAGGAGTGGTAAGTAGCTTGACATTCTTGATGTTCAGGGGCTCAATGCGAAAGCTCCCGTCGGCACCTCAAATTGGCCTGGCCTCATCAGACGTCTCGTGTGACATCGCATGGTGAAAGACTGAATCCCCTGACCGGGCCCACAATCACAGTTCTATAACAGATGCTTGCATCTGACAAGCCCATGCGTGCAGCTGTTGCCGCGTCAGCACCCGGGCCATTCCTAAACCCGACCTTCTACGAGACTTGCAGGAGCTTGAAGCTGCCAGGGCCAAGCCAAGGCCTTTACAAGGAGGCCTTGGAGAACGAGGCAGGGGCACTGATTGGACACGACTAGCTCAATGCTTCGTGTGCACTGGAGTGCCAGTTCTGCGCCAGGACGCCCTCAGAGCAGCCTTCTACAGGCAAGACCCTTGAACCAGTGCATATTTTCATGCGCTACAGAAGAGAGCGATGTGCTTACATGGAGAGTGAGGTTGGTTTTCAGCGGACCTAGGCACTTTTCGGACATGCTCGCCTGCGGGTGACTTGGCCCGGGTCCCTTTGTAATGCCTGCCCAGGTACACGAACGGACAACTCTACCTGAGCCGTTGGGTCCTTGGACGCTGCTTACAAGACCTCAACGTTCAAAGCCTCCTGTAGAAGCGCGCTTTGAGGCAGTCAGATGCCATCCGTTCTGAAGGATCCTGGGCTTAGATTACATGTGGCGATTTTAGCATTATTGGTTTCAGGGCATGGCATACTGCTGCTAGTCACGCTTCTTCGCAAGCGTGCTTCTCAGCCAGAATGCGCAGATGCGATCCCGAGGACCTGGGCATCACGCTCCCTTCAGCTCAGTCTACACAGTTGGACAAAGATTTCTTCTCCACGCCTGTCGGCCCAGATGGCACATCCTTGGCAAGGAGCTGCCAAGAGAGCACGCGCAGATGCTTGTACTGGGGCCTTTGCAGCTGCTGAGGTTCTGTGATCATGAGTTTGACAGTGCCGACGAAAACAAAGACGGGAAGGCCCAATTGTGTTGGACGAGTTTGGAAAAGCATTGTCGGTACTGGCACCAGAAGACGAAATGGACAGTGCCTGGCTGATGATGCCAGGTATCTTTCCAGGAGTGCGTGGCCTACCAAAACCGGTATCTCTCCATGATGCAGGCTGGGGCTGGGCAGGGATGCATCTTCCTATATTATACATTATATATATATATATATATCATTTATCACATATTATATTTTATATACATTATATATATTATATATTATATATATATATATATTGTATTTAATATGATATCTTTTGTGTTTGAGCAGCCAGGCCACCTCCCTGGGCATCATCAAGTCTTTCAGGCAGAGTGCTGCGGTGCCTGGAGGGTTGCGGGGCAGCTTTGAGGGTTTTCCACGCACCGGGACTCATCTGGAGCCGCCACGCCTTGGTTGAGACACTCCAACTTAAAGCCTGTTCACCCGGAACTGGAGTCTCATTCGAAGGACTTCGGTGGTCAACAATACGACCCCGACATCCGGAGGGCATCGGTGATGCAGGGCTGGGTTGAGCTTCTCCCGGCAAGTGCAAGAGCATCTCTTGCGGTGGTCAGCCGGATGGTTCGCAGTAAATTGGACGAGGTGACGCGTTCTGCGCTTCGTCCAGAAGACCTCTCTTGCACAATGTGCAGATTGTTTCACCCGTCGGAGGCTTGATGTTGGTGCATCGTAACATTACGGAGATGCGGATGACACAAAGAGAGGATATCGCATGCAATCGCAGGTTTCCTGCGTGGGGTGGTCTGGACAGCTGGACCCAAGTATGCGACAGAAGAGTGCGGTCCTGCGATCTACGTAGTCATCCGCCATCCAGTCTTAGTTTCACTCAGATACCAAGTGTGGTTTCAGAATTGAAGCCACCCGCAGATGCCAAACCTGGTCTCATAGAGAAACATGGAACCGTCATGCAGGAGCGAATGCGGCTGGATCGATATAGCGAGACTGTTATGGATGTCAAGCAGCACTGTTCACATCTATGATGCATTTGATTTCGAGATGATGACAATGCCCAGCACAGAAATCAGAATCCTCTTTCCTTGGTTTGAGATCCGGATCCCAACTTGCGATGCGCAGGTGGGTTTTTGGAAAGGTGAAATGGTACAGCCTGGATTCCTGGATCTTCAATTCTTCAAGACTGCACCGCAAAGCCATGCGCCTGCAATCTAAACAATCAAGCTTGGCCTGGATCGCAGCGGCGCCTCGACCCACCCGGTTCTGAATTCAACTCGGGAAGCAAATCCCAAACCAAAGACGCTGCGGGCGGAATTCGGTCGCAAAGCATATTCTCGCGCCATGGCACCTTGCTTCTGCCCATGGGCAGCGAATGAAGCGCCGACGGAGTGTGGCATCTGCCGAAGCGCCCACACAGTTGTCATCTGGCATGCAAGTTGCATCCTCGCCGGGCTTTCTTTTGATTGACGACAGAGTCTTGCTAGTGATTACTTCTGGAGACGTTTTCGATTCAGTGTCTGTCCGAGGTCGTCCTTGTCTGAGGCTTCACAAGTGATTTGTCATCTCGGTATTGCAGCCCAGGGCTTCAGTGCCTACGTACTTCGCTCGGAGAATGCATGCGACTATGACTGCGCATATCTACAAGCAACTAGTGTTGCGCGATTGCTCTGGAAGGCATAAAGCCGTTCGAATTCGCAGCATTCGTCCGAGGTCGTGTGAGAAGCCCGCTAACAAACAGTACACAACAAAGAAGACAACTTAAAAAAAGAACTGGAGTCCACTGGAGTCCTGGACCAGTGGAGGTCCATGGAGCTCAACGATGCCGTGCTGCGGACTCGCCGGGCTTTGGAAGCCTTGGCGGAGCGCTGGCCAGCCCAGGGGCCCATGACCCAGGCCGGAGAGGAGCAACCCCCCCCCTTTCGTTTTGCTCTTTTCTTTTCTTCTTGTGGGGTTGGGGGGGCGCTTTTGAGTAGTTTTTGTGGGTTTTGAGGCGATCAAGGAGATCCTGCAGGATGAGGAAGGGCTGTCAGAGGAGGGCTTGAGACACTTGGCTTGGAGTATGGCACCTGCACTTCAGGGAAAGAGCAGGAGCCTGGGAGATGTGCCCAAACCAAGGCTGGAGCAAGGAAGTCGGCCTGGCCTTTGTCCTACCTCGAGCAGCCCTTCAATGTGTCCCTCTCGCGGCCAACGAGCCCCGAGACGGCCGGGGTGACACAAAAAAGGGGATGTTCTGTTCTCGTCAAGGTTCAGGTGGACATAATGACGAAAGGGCCACAAGATCGCAATGGCTGGGAGTGAAAGTCCCAGATGGTTTTTCTATTCCCAGGTCACACGCGTTCTGTTAGGCTCTCTGTTTGGCTGTATGTTGTAACGGGTCTGTGACCGGTCTGGATATGTCTGTGTGGTGACCGTTGTTTACGACTACTCCTGGCTTCGATGTTGAGGATACCGTCACTTCTCATATTAATATTACTTCGATATGCTACCTGTAAGTGTGTTTTGAAAGGGTTTGAACAGCATACCCTTTTGGCAACTTGATTGAATTGGGCTTAGCAGTGCTTGTCAAGCCGGATAGGACTGGTTCTTCAGAAGTTCTTCAGAAGTTTGCAGAAATGCTGGAGCTTCTGACCGTGGTGCAGAGAGAGATTAGCCGTGCGACGAAACGATGTCTCCAACAGAATACAGTAGACACTGTTGAACTGTGCATCTTGACAGCAAGCAGCGAGTCAATTGAAGTCATCCGCGAAAGTGTGGCAGTAGTGGCAGGAGCACGTGCCTCTCTTTTTTGTATCCACTGGCAGGGCTGCATCGCACGGCTACTTTCGCCTCTCGGATGAATCCATTTAACATGCAAGGAATGGCATATCGCCCACGAATCTTGTCCGTGAGCTGGGATGGTTTCACTTGCATCGTTAGCTTGACGCCAAGCTTCCGAAAGGTCCGCATCCCGGACGCATCGTCCAAGCTGGTCGTTGCACCTGCCGGTCCTTGCGGCTTCGGGGTGTATGCAGCTTGACCGAATGTCTCGACCTCATCCATGTGCCAGCCGGTACTCACGACGATGGGCTTTAACCTCATGGTGCTTGTGCAGCCGCGCTATGCAAGCATGCTGGAAACCGCAAACCCATGCCATGCCTCATGTTTTCAATACGGGTAAGTTGTCTGCTTCCTTTTGAGGGATAGTAACGTTGCCCGCTGCAGGCTTTGCACTTCGCACGTTCACTGCTCGTCTGTGCTTGCACTTCTCGTATGTTCACGCTCTTTCTGTTTCATCGTATGCTCGAGCAGAAGACTGGGATCGAGTCGTAAGTGTGGGCAGACGTGGGCACTGAGCACGTGTGTTGAAAACCGAAGCTTGTCGGAGCTGCTGCCGTGGCGTTCTTCATCTGGCTTACTCTCACGAGGCTTCAGCCGAGCTACATCATGGTTTCCTAAAGTTTCCTGTGAGCCTCATGCGGCCCATTGGATTGACCTTGAATTTCGAGTTGTTCCGAATTTCGGCAGTGTCAACGACACAACATGATCATCCGCCGACGTCGACCCTGTATCGGGTAACAGCAGCATTGAGTCAAGTTAGTTTATGGGCGTTTTTTTTGTGTGTGTTCTCGGGTAAGCTGCATGCAGTCGGGCAATGTGGGCAAACAGCTCAGCGAGGTAAAGGCAAGGGTTGCGTGATAGCCTCGCAGTCTCAGAGTTGGGTTCGTCGGAGAGCCGTACTGTAGGTGGCAAAAAGCGTGGTGCCAGCTCCGAGCAATGCAACGTTTGCTGAATTCTGACGTATGTGTTCAGTGCAGATCGCACAAGCCGTCGACAACGAAGCCCACCCTTCGCAGGTCAGGAAAGGATCCAATGATACAGACTGCGAATGCAACATGAACAGGTACGGTCTTCGGGTCTTTCTCTTGAGCACTTTACTCACCTTGACAGAAAAGGGCCCGGCCGGAAGGACCTTCCTAAAGGAGATTAAAGGAGCCTTACCTTTCGGCAGGCTTCCCAAGCTGTCAGGCCCCACATGGCAAAAGAGTGGCCCGAAAACGACGGGCTCCACGCATCGAAGCTGCAAGCTGCTGCGATCAAAGTGACAATCATGCTTCGAGGCTACAGCGAGAATCTCTTCCGGCGAGCGGCTTGGCCGCTTGGTGCGAGACCAGCTGAGAGCCAAGAAAGGAGCATACAACGTGCATCTGCAGGTTTCCAGAGAGAGTGCACCACATCCCAGACAGAGGGGTTTCGTTACTCACGCGAAAAGCGGTCGCCGAGGAGAGTACACCGGAGAAATCCGACGCTATGATATTTGGTGCGACGAAATCAAGGCTGCAAAGAACCGTTGGTCATATGTTGGCTCTTTCCGGGTGTCCCTGGGAGGCGCTCAAAGTGAAGCGCCGAAATTCCGATGCCTCCTCGCCCTTCATCCGCGAGGCATTGCAGGGCTCTGCAGGGTAGCTGCAGGGCACCTGCAGGGCTTTGATCTCTTTTTCTTTTCAGGAGCTCTACGCCGCCTGGGCAGGCCCGTTTGTGGCTCAGGGCCGTGGTCTTGCACGTTCTGTCACTCTTTCTCAGATGGGCAGGCTCGGGACCCGCTGAAAAAGGTGTGGTTATTGACGCCTACCACAAAGGCAACCTCATGCGCACCTGGCTTGCAGCATGCCTCTTCTATCAGTTCATATGCTTGCGGCCTGCTTCGTGCGTTGGATATTCCATGCCTTCAGCTCAGGTTTCATCAACTGCAGCTGCAAGCCAAACTGCAGCTTTAAGAGTGCAACTCGGAGGCGAGTGCGATTGAATTTGTCAAACCTCTGATGAAGCTTCCCAACTTCAGCTAAGGTATGCGCCCAAGGAGAGCCTCACGGCCGGCTGCAGGTAGATGCCTGGTTGCAGACTGTGGCCACAAATCTTAAGCGCTCCTTGTGTACTCCCCCTCTCCTCACGAGTATCACTTTCCGACCTGAGAGTCCCGCTGTGCAGCGCCGGCAGCTGCAGAAACTTTGTCAAACCTTTTGTCCCTTATCGTGTCTTGCGAGCTGGGTGACTGTAACGTATGAGCAACCAATCCTCGCAACAGCTGGCACTAACGGACAGTGTGCACCTGCCAAGAATGCCTTGCGGGCCATCGAAGTTGGAGAGCAGCTCTCTGTGGACTATGGATTCTCGGATGGATCAGGGATTATCGCAGCGCCGAGCCCATGGTGTCATGACTGCAACTAGGTTGGTACCACGACCCTGCAACGTTGGAAGATATCCGCAAGGCGGCGCATGCTCGTTTTTTGCACGCAGAGCTGATCGGAAAGAAGCTGGTCGTGTGCATAGTGGTACGGCAGCAGAGCATGCGCGGGTGTGACCTGTCTGCGTCTACGTAGCAGCCACGCTGCAGCTGGACAATCCACTTCATGTGCATCATCCTTCTTGCATATTCTTGCATGCAGATCCTGCATCTGCAGCTGACCAGGAGGCAGTCGCGGTCTACTCGTCGGATCTGCCACAGCTGCAGGTGGCATGCTCCAGACCTGCAGAGTCTGGTTTCTGCCGTCTTTACACTGCCGGCAGTGCACGGCTTTGCACGAACACGGTCAAGACGGTCAAGACCACCTGAACAAGTCCACGACGTAGCAATCTGAGCCCTTCCGAACAGAAGCGCTCGCCGTGCAGCTTTCAGGCCCTGCAGCTCCCGGAACCTGTGATTGGCGACGACGCCTCCGAGGCAGTGCAGCTGGTGGCCGAAGCCCTCAAGGCAGGCATCCAAAAAGTTCACAGATGAAGAACAAAGACTTTCAGATTTGTCTTCTCTTTAGTTGTGTCACGCGCAGATGGCTGCATGTACCACGCACATATGTCGTCTCACTAAATGCATGCGTGACATTCGTTTGCAAGCTCGCCGCACCCGAACTTTGAACGGGCATATTGTAATTCTTTACACTGAATCCCGCGAAGATGCCCTGCAGGAAGCTCGTGGCCGCCCCGGCTTGCGCAGGTCGCCTGTTGGATCGGAGGGCCTCGTGTTCAGGGTTTTTCTGTTGAGTGCTGCAATATTCGGTTGCAACTCACCAAGTCCTGCGAGCAACTGTGTAGCTAAACACGTGCTTGCCGCCACCCCATTTCCGTCGGTGGTACCACGGTGTGATTTTTTTGCCGCGAGCGAAGTATGTGTTCATGGAGAGGATCGTCACCACGACCTGAGTCGTCCTTGAGTCCGCGCGATCAACTCTCGTGACATCAGCACAACGTGCTGTTCCCGGCGTTAGCGTCGGTGCTCGGATGTAGCATCTTTCGCTCGCCATGCTTTTTGATGCATTCATCGCCACCTTCGTTGCCACGAGAACTTCTACGGACTGGCACCTCCCGGACTTTGCTGGGTCGTCAACTGCTGTCCGGCAGAAGAGGCCAGAGCCCAACACCAGCGAAGTTGTCGCGTCGAAGGATGCCGGCAGCGATGGTCCCGAACCCGGAGCAAGTTAGGTTAGCCACGGCTAGGGCTAGGGGCAAGTGGGTGATTGTGAAGGTCCGTGCCTTCATATTTGTGCGCGCTGTTGTGGGTTAAGTGTCGAGTCCGAGGGGCGCGCGAAGCTACGGCCGCCGCGAGTCGCGGCGACCCCACCACCCGCTTGCTTTCCCCAGCCTCCGTTTTCTGCATCTGCTTTTGACTGCCTTTGTGGAGGGTGTAGACGTACAAGACTCACAATCGAATCGCAGTCAGCTGTTGTGGCCCCAAGCCTGTGAAGTCCGTGCGGTTGAGCTCAGGCGGCCTCACAACTTCCTGGCAGGGATGCTGGACTCCGAGGCGCTGGCAAGGCGCGATGGTCCGCAGCTGCAAAAACGAGTGCTCGGGGGACACAGCAGACTTCTCTCCCGTCGGTACATAGCTCTCTCTGATGCTCCCTTGGCTTCCCTTGAACCCTTGGTCATTGGTCGTGTGCACAGTTGGCCGGTGCTCTGTGCGATGTCACTGCGCCGAACTCCTCCTGCCGTTCCTCGTAATGCTGTCCCGATAATCCGATACCAAGTGCAAGTCTTCCGCTGTAGGTTCCTGGAATCCGGCAAGCGCTTCTCGGAAGCCGCCACATACCGCGCCATCCCGGACCCGGCCACTTAGTTCTTGAAGTATTTCCGAAAGTCAGTAGTTGTGGACGTACCGCTTCTGAACTCTACACACTTGCTAGGTGCAGGTCAACTCGCACCACTTGGTTTCTTTGCCTTTGCCATATCATCATATCGTTAATCTCAAGTCAAGTTTCCGGAGTGTTGCGAGGTCTGGCTGCTGTACGAAGTCCTGGGGGCGGAGAGGCACCTATGGATTCATACAGATTCCACAGGAATGCGTTCAGTCAGAACAGAAAGATCATGGCCTGGACGACTCAGCACAGATTGAAATCCAGGGACTTTTCCCCATGATGTCAGGGTTGGGATTCCTTGCCGGTGCGGTTCAGATCCGAGCTTCTCGCCTGAAACTAGTTGCTTTGCGGCAAGACCACGTCCATCCGTAGCACGAGTTTGCAGACAGCCGATGAGTAGTTGAGTGCAGGGAAGGCCTCGACCCGAAAATCATCGGCAAGTTTCGAGCTTGAGGCCTCAACTCCAGCGGGCGATGCTCAGGCATCATTGGCCGGCCACTGCAGGTGCAGAGAAAGCCTCTAAGTGATCTGAGCAGGCAGAAAATGCAGCAGCCTCGCAGGTGAACTTCACCGGGCGCGATGACGGTTGAGCTAGCCGCCATTGTGGCGACTCGCTGCTGCTTCGGAATGTGAGCTTCAGAAGCACTGCGGCCCCCCGGCATGTAGGGCAGCATCGATCCCGACGAAAAGTTCGCATCGTTTCTTGCAATTGGCCATGCTGAGCCGTGCTGCGTGCCTTGCCGGATTCTCCTGTGATCTGTCGGAGGCCAGCTCGAGGAACTCCGTAGCTTGTTCAAGCCATCGTGTACCACAATGACTGGAGCAGAACAGTGCTGTCTCATAGACTACTGTACGTTGTATGTGTATGTGCACATGTATTCTGCATCTAATACACTGATCATTCTAGAGGTCTTGGCCTCGCAAACACGCCATGTCTTCATTCCAGGCCTTCTCAATACAGAACCAGAAAGCGTTCCAGCGATGCTATGCAGCCAGCCTGTCCTGGCAACGGAGGTAGCGGGTGAGACTTGAGAGTAGCGAGGGAATGCCGAAGAGGTGTTACGTCTGCCGTTTACTGTGCCTCTCGGTAGTTTAAGCCCCCTACGGCATTTGGAAGTAAGCAAAGGCGGCAATCTTGCAAAGTTCGGAAGCACTCATACACTGTAATGCATTGGGAAGACTCGGACACAGGGATCGGACATGCAAAGTTGCTGTAACTGTCTACACCCATTCAAAAGCACAGAATGTTTGTGTTCACAGCGTGCTTGAGACATCGGTGATTTATCTCGCAGTCACTTTCACGACTGCACAACTGTTTGTTGGATTTCGAAGTCTTGCCCTAGATGCTTTTAAGGTTGTTTGAGTTGATGATGCTTCACATTCTGCGATACCATACTCTCTTCAGCATCTCTTTTTGGCACGCCACTTTGCACGGCCTTTTGACGAAAGGTGCTGCATGTTTGCCAGGCTTTCTCCGACTGCTTCACGGAGAGGTGCCATCGAGACTTTGGCCAGATGTGTGGTCGCATAGTGGATCATATTGGTAGAGGCCCGGCGCCTCCTGTCCAGCGCTGCAAAGACCAGCAGAGGTGGCAGCCCCAGGCTACACCCGGAGAGCTCCTGCTTGAACGTTTCGGCTCTGGCATGCTCACCATCAGATGTGGGTAGCACTGGCTGTCTGCCTGTAGGTGAATTTTTTTGGTTTGCCCGTCTTTACGGAAGATTCAGATCTTTCGGTTACGGGATTGCGTCCCAGCCACCGTCCTCCCCCGTCCTGCCGTGCCGTTGTGAGACGTTGTGAGGTCCCGGAGGATGCGAGAAATGCCGCCGGCTGCTGGGCGTGGGCCGAAGTGCCTCTCGGGAAAAGCTTCGCCGGGCCTTCCTGGCAGCACCTCGGAGAGTCCAAGACCAGACCCAGCTTTGCTTTGGGGCGGCGGGCTTCGGAGGACGCACAGCAGCCTTTCCACGACAGCTTCACTACGTGTTCGGATCGCCTAGTGCGTGGCATGTCTCTACGTGGCGATGCCCAGGCAGCATGGAAGCATCACCCCGATGGTCTCGGCGAGGGCGACTTCGTCGAGCCGGGTGCTCAGCAAGGGCGCAATTTAGTCGCATGGAGTGGATTCCATTGACACCGGTTGTTGCACATCCGCCTGGCTGCGCGGACGGAACTGATCGTTTATCGACAGCGCTCGGACACTGTGCTAGCAAGGCTGCGGCGCTGCTACGAGCTCTTGCTCGAGAATTGTGACGACTCAGAGTCAGGTGATGGCCTCTGATGACTGCTTGTTCCTACACTTACACCTATCTCGCATGCTCAAGCTTAGCATGGCAGCTTGAACATCGCAGGCCCCTTTGAGTGGTGTCGTGCCTGCCATGTGCGCGCAGGTCAAGATGAGCTCCCATGTTCGGGCACGCAGGACATCCTCTGCAACGGGATACAAGAAGGCTTCTTCCCGCGGCCCTCAAAGTTCTTGGAAGCTTTGCCGGAGGAGCAGGACGAGCCGGTGCAGTCTAAACAAGCGTCGCGACGACGGCCTCTCCAGAGCGGCTCTGCCAAACCCTCAGCGTCAGGGCAAAAGCAGTGAGCAACCGAACCTGCCACCGGCTCTGGAGGCGCGCTGGGCCTCTGCGCGAGCTCCAGGCCTTGCTGCGAAGATCGCTGCACCTGAGCGCCTGGAGGCAGGATTCGCGTGACTTGGTCTCCTAATATCGAAGCAGCCGACTGCTGTTCTTTCCAGCCAGCGCCCTGACGCCTGCCTCTATCTTCGTGCATGGGCCGGCATCATGGAAGGTCAGAGTGGAACTGGCACTCACTGCCTCTCCGCTGCCACCCTTCCTTTGGGCTACAGCGGCGACGGCAGGCCTGCGCCGTCGGAATGGCAGCGGCTCGCACAAAGTCCATAGGACGGGCAGGCCGTGCAGGACGTTTTAGTAGTCGTCGTCGTAGTGGTATTGTCGTGTTGGTAGCAGTAGTGGCAGAACAGTAGGAGTAGTAGGAGTAGTAGGAGTGGCACGAGTAGAAGGAGTACTAACAGGACTAGGAGGAGTGCAGGAGCAGGAGGAGTAGGAGGAGTACTAATAGTAGTTTCAGTAGCAGTAGCAGAAGTAATTAGTATTGCTAGTAGTATCTGCAGCATCAGTAATAGTATCAATAGAAGTAGCAGCAGTGGTAGGTCGTAGTCGTAGTAGTAGTAGTGGT
>CAJNJA010005804.1:0-17426 GCA_905231915.1 Symbiodinium necroappetens
TTTAGGGTTTAGGGTTTCATCATGAGGACCCGTACTTGGAGGGTCGGGGGACTTAGTAAGTAGGCAAAAACCTAGCGTTATAAGTGGCCGAAAAGGGATCCTAATTGGCGTTCTGATACTTATAAGTCTATACAATAACCACTTACTAAGTCCCCCGACGCTCCAAGTAAGCCCTAAACCCTAAACCATCCTAAACCCTAAACCCTTTAGAGTTTAGGGTTTAGGGTTTCATCATGAGGACCCTTATACAGTGGTAGGGGGGAGGCGGGCTTCCCTAGATGTTTATGAGGTGGGTGATGTGACTGACCACGGCTCCCTGATTAAATCCAAACACTAGGAGCAAGGGTACCCTTATTATGAAGGGGCTACTCAGGAACCGAGTTGCAGGTTGGAGGGATTTGAGGTTGTTTGATTACCGGTTGTTTAGAGCTTTGGGCGGTTTCCTTTCAGTTGAAGGGTTCTGTAAAGCTTCCTTTAAAGGGGTCTACAAGGGTTCCAAAATGAGGTGTCATAGGGTTTCGGCTTGGGTTTAGGGATTTTGAGTGTAGGATCTAGGGCATTTACGCTTTCTGTCTTCCTTAAGGACGAAAAGGACTCTCAAAGGGTTTAGGGTTCATATACCAAAAAGGGATTCATAGTATAAGGGTATAGGGCGCCTACTTTTAAGGGTCATTTGGTCCTTAAGGTTGAGGTTAGATCAGGATCGAGGTTTGGCTGTTTAGCGTCTGCTGAAAGGCTAAAGGGACTTAGTAAGTGGCTTGTCAGTATGCTTACAATTCGGATATCGCCACTTGGGGGGCTGGACTAAACCCTACACCCTCTAACCCCTTTAAGGCCCCTAAACCTGAAACCCCCCTAAACCCCAAAACCCCCTTAAGGCCCCTAAACCCTAAAACCCTAAACCCTAAACCCTAATTATAACTCTGGGATCTGGCAAGATGAAATGAAGAAAGCTGGCCCTCTTTGAGCGTTCTCCAACTCTAGGGTTTCAGGCTGCAAGAAGAAAAAGGCAAACAAAGACACATCTATAAAGGGACCCATAGGGGCTTCTGTAAGGGTTTCTATAGGGGTATCTACAAGGGTTCTATAAGGGTAGTTCTCTAAATTGGGGTCCCTTTTAGGCTCCTTGTTGTAAAGGTGCCGTACAGTTTTTGGACCTAAACAAGCGGCCCTAATGTAGAGAACTACCCATATAGCAGCGCTTAAAGTACCCTCATAGGAACACTATAGAAACTCTGATAGATCCCCTTTAAGGAACCCTAAAAGAGGGACCCGAATTTAAAGAACTACCCACATATCAACGCTTAAAGTACCCTCATTGTCTTCTAGATCCCTTTAAGGAACCCTAAAAGAGGGACCCGAATGTAAAGAACTACCCACAGGCCCCAAAGTAGTTCCTTTTTGGGATTACCTTATAGAATTCTAAATATAAACCATAAAGGAACTACTTAGGGGCCTATGGGTACCCACATATCCGGATGCGGGGGGGAGGAAAGCCTTCGAAGCCCAGGCCCCTGCGAGAAGGCCGTTCCTGAAGAAGGCACGGCTACAACTTTAAGGGGTTAGGGGTTAGGGTACCTTATTTTGGGTTTGGGGTTTAGAGGGCACATCTACAGCTTCCGAAACCCTAAACCCTAAACCCTAACTGAAGAAGGCACAGCTACAGCTTTAAGGGGACTTAGGGATTAGGGTACCTTATTTTGGGTTAAGGGGATAGGGTTTAGGGTTTTAGGGTTTAGGGGTTAGGGATTAGGGTACCTTATTTTGGGTTAAGGGTTTAGGGTTTAGGGTTTTGGACGGTTAGGGTTTACCTTAACCTACCAAAACCCACTTTTTTGTAGGTTCTTGTTATCTAGGTTATTGTTATAAACCCTAATATGGGATTTCTAGGGACCCTACAAGAAAAGTAGGTTCTGGTGGGTTAGGTTTAGGGCTTAGTTTTGGGGTTTAGGGCTTCGTTGAAGTTGGCTGTTGCTTCTGTGGTGTTTTGTCAAAGTCGGGTCTGCTGAAAACGTGGTTTGCAAGTGCTTTTAACTAAACCTTCAGTGTTTTAACCAAGGTTTTGTAAGTGTTGAGGGCTCTATCCTCGTAACCTTTAAAAGCTAAAAACTACACCCTAAACCCGTGGTTTGTCGGCATCCACATGTTCATTGACAAGCACGGCGTTTCGAAGTGCTGGTGTCCCGATCTGGCACAGTCGCCATCTAGAAAGTCGGTGACCATCGGACGCGCCAATTTGCTTCAGTTGGCATCTCACGCTACTGCAGCTTCACATTGGTGTGGTGTCCGAAAAAGGATAGTAATTCTCGTCGGATGTTGTGCTTGTAGCGAACTCACTGTTTAGTGCTAGTCCGTCAGCCATGGAAGCCGAGCGCGTCCGATAAGCATGGACATGGCAGAAATGTTCTTGCGCCTGGCGGAGGACCTTGCCGCATCGGCACATGTGGGAAGACGTTCATCCATGAGTACGAACACCATTATCTATGGAGTTCGCGGGAAGAGATAGGCGCCCAGGACATTGAGGGCAGACGGTTGGCATCGGTGGCCAGAAGCCCAAATTTGTGTGTGTTTTCAGGTTGAGGTTCGTTGGTTTAAGGGGTAGGGAGTCTTGGCCGCCTTTCGAAATCGGGTATGCAACTTCCACCAGCTTGCAGGAGGAGAGACGTGCGATGCTAGCCGACGCCATACACGATGTACTCACACAAAACATAAGCAGGGACCACACAACCCCGCAAGGGGTTGTACGTCAAGAGGACGGAGTCACCAATTATCGCCTCCCCGGAGTAGTGGCCAACGACACCGACTACTCCGAGTCTCCCAGCAGCATCGCGGATATCAACAGCCCAGAGTTCGCTGAACTACTCGCAGCGTTCATTCAAGCCACTAATTCTACTATCAGTGAGCTTTCAGAACTCTAACCTGCTAGTGGAGTAGCACAATCCCTATATACCCCGACAGCCTAACCATCCGATCCCCGAAGAAGTTGGGCAAAAACCATATGAATACTTTCACGAGCAGGAATCAGAATGCCAACCCTACACCCCAAACCAGCTTAAATACCTCATAATCCGAATTTCAGTGTCATCCAACTTTTAGTTAGAGCACAACCCCAGTAAATTCCCACTATAGGGGCCCGAATGCTTGCCACTGCTTGTCCTCAGGTTTCCTTATGATCATCACGGTACACCAAACCCTATTCTCATGATTGAAGGCGACGGTTCTATACCCTCCTAAACCCCAAACCCTAAACCCTAAACCCACCCCCTTGTAGCAACCGTTAAAGGGGCCCTTTAAGGAGCCCTTGAAGCCCTAAGCCCAGCGGTCCTTTCACCCGGCAAGCAAGATGTGCTGCTTCCTCGAAAAGAAGTGTCGAGGGTTTGGGGTGTGTGTCGGCTTCTAAACCCTATAAACCCTAAAGCCTAAACCGTTTCGGCTTACGGCTTTGGGCTTCATGTTTAGAGTTTGGGACTTGTCTCCAAGCAGGGGTCATTCCCGGGTTCAGGATTTAGGGCTTAGCCTGCACTCGCAGGCACAGTAGATGTCCTAGCTTCCCAATCCTGACCGCCCAAACGTCGCACGCTCCCACACCCAAGCACTCAACTTCGAACCCAGAAGTCCTACAGAAGCCCTATAAAGCCCCGAATCCGAATGCCTAAACCCCTAAACCCAGCCCTGGACCCTTAGGCCCCAAACCCTTAAACTCTTAAGCCCTACCGCTCAAATTTAGGGGTTAGGGGGTCTAGGGTTTAGGGATTTAGGGCTTAGGGGGCTTTAGGAGTTTAGGGTTTAGGGAACCCCTTAAATCCTAAAGCCTCAAACCCGACGTCATAAACCCCTTTAAACCGCTAGACGCTCAAGGCCTAACTGTTAAGCCTTAACCACCTCCCAGACCCGGAAGGATCCAAATAAAATAGATCCCTTAATTTGGGACCCTACACTACAGGGTATCTTATAGGGTATCTTATAGGAACCCCCTTGCGGGATCACCTTTATAGAGCTTTTTTATAGTACCCTGGAAAGGGGATCCGAAACTAAAGCTCTATAGGACCCCGCCTTTTTGAGGGATCTGGGATCCTTTCCGGGGTCTGGGTTAGTCTAGGACATTTTCAGGTGGGTAGTTACCGTTATAGAAGCCTAATTATAGAAGGTCTATAATATACCTTATAGAAGCCTTATAGAAGCCCTATATACCCTAAACTCCCCACCTGTAGTTTCAACCTTAAGCCCTAAACCCTAAATGCCCCAAACCCTAAATACGTACCCTAAACCCTAAACTCCCCACCTGTAGCTTCCTTTAAGTTAGTGCCTACCGCCGTGAGGGATCTCGGGCCAAGTCGACCTTACCGGGCAACCCCGGGCCCTTGGCCACGAGGCTTCGCGCTGTCATGGGAGAGCAGCTCTCGTTCTGTAAATTAGGGTCCTTGTAGGGTTCCCTTAAAGGGATCTAGAAGGGTTTCCATAAGGCAAGGGTACTATAAGGGTTCTATAAGGGCGGGCCTTTGAATTAGGGTCGCTTCTTAGGGTCCGTTTATAAGGGTGCCGTACTTTTCCAGGGAGGGCTTTGCGATGTCGGAGTGTAGGTTTAGGATTGAGGGGTTAGCGGTTTTCGGAGTCCCTAAACCCTAACCCTAAACCCTAAGAGCCCTGGAAGGCTCCAGACTCCAGGTCCTCATTAGAGGCGATTCTATCGGCCTAGAAGTTGACGAGAGTTGAGTGTTTTTGTTTTGGGGCGGGTTTAGGGGGGGGGGGGTAGTGTTTTGGGTGTAGGATTCCGAGTTTTGCGGTAGACGTGCTGAGGGTTTTCAGGATTGCGGTGCTTGCGCGAAGCAGTGCAGGATTTAGTGTTGCCTGACAACAAACCCTCGTTCTTTAAGGCTCATAATCTTGAGTTTGATATGGTACTGAGATCCTCAGTGTAGACCTTGCTTAAGGAGGGGAGTGCTATGAAACAGGGCTTGACTGGGGGTCTGGGCAGGGTGTAGTTGCACATGACAGCAGCAGTCACCACATCCCCCAACTTTGCGGCAACAATGCATGAGGGTGGCGCAGGAGAAAGAATCGGCGACTTCGGCACGATCTGCGGTACGCTCGCCGACACGGTCGCCATCAGCAGCACCCATCACTCAGCCTACGCCTGATCGACAACAGCAGCGCAATGACGATGGGCCACGCATCTCTCCGATGCTACTTTGGCCGGAGACCCTAAACCCTGAACCCTAGACCACCACCCCACGGACCCAGCTCGAAGGCATTGCTGCTGGCTAGGAACAAAGGGAGCGCCTGTTAACCACGCAATGCACGGTGCATGTTTGGAACACGCTTGTTGGAGACACCAGCATGGAGCCGGACGGCCGCCTATGGGTAAACTTCTGGGGAGGGAGACTGCCTGAGGTGTAACGAGTGGTGACTGGTGGTTCCACACCGAATCACCACCCACTCATCCTACTCCCTGTAAGGAGCATCGGTCTTATGAGGTTTTGTCGGGACTATGGATCCTAAACCCTAAACCCTAAACCCTAAAACCCTAAAGCCCTAAAACCCTAAACCCTAAAACCCTAAACCCCAAACCCTAAACCCTGGAACTGTACTTAGCCAAGAGCCTCCAGAGCAACCACAGCCCAACATGTTTCAAGGCATGCCTGCTCGGCCCGACAACCCTCTACCCATAGGCCCCTAAGTAGTTCCTTTTTGGGATTACCTTATAGGGTTCTAAATATAAACCATAAAAAGGTGACTCTACTTGGAGGGTCGGGGGACTTAGAAAGTAGATGTTAAGTAGAGTTATAAGCACCTTAAAAGGGATCCTAATCGGGGCTATGATACTTATAGGCCCATAAAATAAGCAGTTACTAAGTCCCCCGACCCTAAGTAGTGCTGCGTTGTGCACTTAATCCTGCGTGCTGTGTTGCACTTGAGACAGAGTGGTCCCCGAGATGCATTGAGGTCGGCATGTGAGGCTTTCACACGCAGACCGGTTGAATCGTTATGACCTCATAAACTTGCGGGTCTAGAGCGAAAGAAGCCATTTACTCAGGCCTTTGCGTCTCTAAGAGCTAGTGGGGTTCTGGGCACTGGTACGGGTTCGTTGAGGAGGTTTGAGTATCTCCCAGACAAATCCCTACAGACGAAGCTCGAAAGCTCTGAATGGGTTGGTAGGATTGTTGATCTAGGATTCAGGTGCTTGTTAACCCTAAACCTCTAAACCCCTGAACCCCTAAACCCTACATCCTAAACCCTAAACTGCAAACCCCTGAACCCTGAAGCCTGAACCCTAAACCCTAAACCCTATAAATCGGTGCTTCCAAGGAAACAGTTGCAGTAGAGATTCTGCGGAGGAATGGCCCGGTGTAGGGTTAGTTTAGGGTTTAGGAATGTTTAAGATTTAGGGTTTAGGGTTTCAGAGTTTAGGGTTTCATGGTTTCAGGGTTTAGGGTTTAGCATTTCGGGCCTAGGGTTAAGCGGGTTGTTAAGATTGTTCGTCAACATGCTGCGGTGCTTACGACTGTTCTTGAGCGTGAGTGTGGTGCATCTGAAGGCCATATCATGTTTGGCACCAGCCCTACACCCTAAACCCTGAACCTTAAACCGGCATGGGTCTGCAACAGATTCTCCGTACTTCATGGCCGCACCGCTTACGAAGTCATCACTGACTTATCCTATGCTGGCATGTGGTATGGTCAAGGGTTTAGGGTTTGGGGTTTCGGCCGGTTCGGAGAAACGAGCCCTGGCCTACTTGCTCCGAGAACTTGCATGACACTCGCAGCTGACGAGCAGAATGACGATGACAGCGATGCCGGCCACGAAAAAGCGCCGTTTAGAGTTTAGGGCTTACGGTGCTGCCAGAGAGCAAGGCCTTGGCATGGGCGGTACTTGTCCAACAGCATAACGCAGCAGCCCGACCAGGACGGCAAGGCGGCTGGTAAGCTTCTGCTCAGCCTCCTCAAGGCTTGGTCCGGGAGCTAGAGCATCAGATTCTGCACCCCGACTACTCCGGGGAGGAAGGCTGCTGCAAGTCTTGGTACATCTTTCGTTTCACATGGTCCAACTATGGCCCGCCAGTGTCTAGCCGATGTTCTGGTGCGTCGCACGTCAAACCGTAGACCCTGACCTGGCCAGAAACCGTGAACCCTGAAGCCTAACGGCTGTAAACATCTCTAAACCCCCTGAAAAGGCCCCGCTGTTACCCGCGACAGGCCCTGAGCTCTAAACCCTAATCAAAGCTTAATTAAGGGTTCCTTTAAAGGCTCCTTCAAGGGGCTTCTAAGGGGTTTTATGGGGCCCATATGCACCTCAATGAAGGAATATACCTGAAACTATGAGGGGCTTCATATTAGGAGGTAAGCGATGCTATTAATTAAGGGGTATTGGGCTTCCTGGGTAATCTATTAAAGTCACAGCTTGTATTCACCATAACCCCTAAACCCCAACCCCTAAAGCTTAAACCCTAACCCCTCAAGCCTAAACCCTAACCCTTGAACCCTGAACCCCAAACCCTAAACCCTGAACCCCAAACCTTAAACCCTAAACCCTGAACCCCAAACCCTAAAGCCTACACCCTAAACCCCAAACCATAAACCCCAAACCCTAAACCCCAAACCCTAAACCCAGAACCCCAAACCCTAAACCCTAAAACCCTAAACGTCAATGCAGGCCACCCGCCCCGAAGCGCGAGCCACGGAAGTCACTGAAGCTCGAGGCTTCCTCCAGGCGCCTTCGGCGTTTTTTTCTTGGTTGGGGTTCAGGGTTCAGGGTTTGGGGTTCATGGTTTAGGGTTTAGGGTTTATCTAAACCTAGGGTTTAGGTTCTACAATCAAAGGGTTACTGTAGGGGTTCCATACTTGGAGGGTCGGGGGACTTAGTAAGTAGCTCTTTAGGTTATTTTAGAGACTTCTAAGTATCATAACCCCAATTAGCATCCCCTTTATAACTCCTAGTTCATATCTATTTGCCAGGTCCCCTGACCCTCCAAGTCAGGAGTACTATAAGGGCTACTATAAGGGCTCAGGGCCCCTCCATGGAGAAGCCCGATTTGTGTGCGTGTTTGTTTGTTTCTTTGTTTCTTTGTTTGTTTCTTTGTTTGTTTGTTGGTTTGTTTCAGTTTGAAGGAATAGGGTTTTGGGTAAAGAGGTCTGAACCTTGTGACCTATAGGGTTCAGGGTCTGGGACTTTCATGTTTCAGGGTTTTGGGTCTAGGGTCTCTGTTATTGCAGTGTTTGTATGTTTTGCTTCATCGTTCCTTGACTAAGTATTCCCTTGCTTTTGCAGATTTCCTTGCACAATGATTAGAGTTCTGGGTTTTATAGCTGGTGGTTAAGGCTTGAGGTGCCACCGCCACCACCAACACTGCCATGGCGACAACGAGAGCCACGGAAACACAGCCAAGATAGCAGCGGTCGCAGCCAGAAGACAACGACAGATTATGCACTCTTGTTGACTCCTGCTGGCAAGCCGAGCATATGGCTTTCACAATCGTCATCATGTCTGGTACGATTCCTATTTCGATGCAAGCCAGATCCTGCAGGACTTCTCGTGTGCCTTTTGACCCCTAGGCCCTAAAAGCCTAAAGGGTAAGCCCTAAACTCCTAAATCTCTAAACCACTGAAGCCCTACACCCGAAACCTAGGATATTTTCAGGTGGGTAGTTACCGTTTTAGGAGCCTTATAGAAGGTCTATACACCTTATAGAAGCCCTATATACCCTAACCTCCCCACCTGTAAGTTTCCTAAACCTAAACCCTAAACCCCTAAATCCTAAACCCTAAATACCCTAAACCCTAAACTCCCAACCTGTAGTTTCCTTTGATCATCTGCGCAGGTGAAGCGGTTGAACAGCCACCCCGAAACCCGTCCTTCTGAGACCCAGCAGGAGCGCCGACACTGCGGATGCCCTGGACAAGTTCGACTCCACGTGCGGCTCTCTGCATCTCTGGGACTTCGGAAGCCGAGTTCAACTAGAGTATGCCTGAACCCCAAACCCTAAACCCTAATCCCCAAACCGCAAACCCTAAACCCTAAACCGCAAACCCTAAACCCCAATCCCCAAAGGAGCCTATTTTTTCTAGGACTTAGAATTGTGTTATATACCTGAACCCCAAACCCTAAACCATAATCCCCAAACAACCTATTTTTCTATCACTTAGAACTATACTTACGGAAACCATACATAGAAACCCCTAAAAGGGGCAGGTTTCTTGGGGTCAATGTAGAGTTTAGGGTCGGGCTGAATCCAAGGTTTAGGGTTTAGGATTTAGGGATTTAGGGTTTTAGGATTTAGAAGTTTAGGGTTTATTGTTTAAGGTTCAGTTCAAGGTTTAGGGGTTTAGGGTCTAGGGTCTAGGGTTTTGGGGTCTAGGTTTAGAGCTTAGGCCTCAGGGCTTAGTTTGTAGGGTTTAGGCTTTAGGGTGTAGGCGGCATCCCTTGCGTTTTGGTTCAAGATGTGTTTAGGAGTAGTTCTACCTGGAGCGGCAACCCAGAAGTAAGTCCCGCAATTGAACAATACTTGCTGCAGCTCGCTGGGCTCTAGTGGTCTTAAGCAATAAGCATGGGGTCGTAGTTTCCCTGAACTTGCAAATCGTCGCACTACAGCGACGTAGCTAAAATCAGCCTCGAACTCCCGACTCGCAGCTCCTGAACCTTTAAACCCTAGAACCTAAACCCTAAACCCTACCACTTAAACGCAGTAGCCTGCAAAACGCCAGTAACAAAAATCCAGGTCGCCAGCCTGCAGCCTCAGCTTTCAAAAGATCTTCAGCTGCAGCTTTTCCTTCCTTAGAGGAATCCTTAAAAGAACCCCTGAAATGAACCCCTTAAAAGAACACTTAAAGGAACCCTTAAAGGAGCCCTTAAAAGAAACCCTTGAAAGGAATCCTTTAAGGTGGGGTGCGGCCGTGGACTTGCCACCGGAACCAGGTGCGCCGAGAGATTTCGCTGGCTGTGTCGAACAACCTTAGGGACCGAATGGCCCTTAAGAGTAGGGAGGGGCCCTATACGCTTATACGTACTATAAATCCCTATATGGCATATGAACCTTAAACCCTTTTAGGGTTCATTTCGTCCTTAAGGAACGGCTGCTGCTAATGCTGCGGCTGCTGCTTCTGCTGCTGCCTGCTATTGACCAGAAACAAACTGGCTTGAATATGTCATCAAGCAGAATCAAGCATCTATACTGGATTCCTCAAACAGGTACTAAGACATGTAGTGCGTGTGTGGGAGCGACAGGCCAAGCACTTAGGACGCTAATGCTCAAGTTCTGCGCTCAAATTCTATCAAAAAAATGTGCCAAAAACCGAATCTAGTCACGAAGTACTGGATTCAGAAGCAAGAAAGCTTCCAACCGACCGGAAACCTCGACTCTACGGGGGTTGTACACGGTTGTGTTGAAGGTGGGGGCTGGGGCAGGCTGGGGGAGTATATGAGTTTTTGTAATTTGGCTCATGGTACATCGGAGCAGTATGACATGATATATACACATATACGTCTGTATTTACATATACACATATACGTATACACATACATCTATCTACATGTATATTTTTGTATATTCACACATATGTATGTGTGTGTACATATGTATGTATACATGTACATAAGCACACACACACACATATATATATATACATATATATATATATAGATCCATGCACAGACTATACTACACAATAGAATCCGTTGGTGGCACCCCTAAGCAATGAACTTTCCAGTTGTTCTTCGGCTGTGATGCTGTGAGAAACACGTCTGTTGAGATGTCTACACTTGGGCACCGCTTCAGGTTCTTCTTTCAGCAGGAGCTTGGCTCCTAGTCGAGTATCCTAAATAGTAGGATCCTTATTATAAGGACCCCCAAATAAGGTAACCCTAATTTCGGAAACTCCCACATTGACTTAGTTTGTACGGTTGATGATATACATCCTGCATTACCCATAATAAGGAATATACCATAATTCCCATAGTTTAGGGTCCTTGAGGTCATGCAGGATTCATGCCATCAACAGTACTTTGCAGTTTGAACTCGATCCGAAACTGCACCCGAAGCCGCCCTAAACTCTAAACCCAAGCGCCCGAACACCCCGAACCCGGCAATCCTAAACCCTTACTAGGTTCCCCAGTAGTACCCTTTTGTCCTTTTTGGTTTGGGGTCTCCTTATTAAAGCCAAACAGTAGGGAAAAAGGGTACCCTTATTATGAAGGGGTTACTGGAGAACCTAGCTTAAGAATCGCCACAAGCAGAAACAAGCAAACGCCTCCGAACATGGACCTCATCAAGAGCTGGACAGGTGCGGTCGCAAGGCGTGCCCCGAGTTTCTCAGTGGCGGAGGCATGGCATCTCTGGCGGATATTGTTTCGGGAGGTTAAGGCTGAAGGAAGGTTCCCAGAGAGCCCAATACCCCTTAATTAAGGAATATACCTTAAATCAGACTATTAATCCCCTTATAGTTAAAGCTATATTCCTTAATTCAGGGGTATTGGGCTCTCTGGAATTCGTGTCTTTCAGGACTCCGTGTTCTTATTTATATGTTTCAGTGGTTGATGGCTGAGATGCAAGCCATAGGGATCCCCATGTACCGCTTCGTTTGTACCTTTTTGGTCGTTAGCCTAATGTGGGGTTAGAATTCGGTTATACTATAATCCCTAAACTTTAAATCATACCAATCCCTAAGCCCTAAACCCTAAAACCGTATCAAGACAAGCTAGCAACAAAATGAACTGCAACGGACTATCGACCCTCAACCCTAAATTCTACAAGGCGCCTTGGTGGAACCTCAGAGAACTGGTTTAGGGTTTAGGGTGTAGGGGCTCTAGGGTATCTTCACGCCTTGCGCTTCCCGTCATCAAGGCTCCAGACACCCTAAAAGAAGATCCCTGTTCTAAGAACCGTAAACCCTAAAGCGCTGTTTGCAGCAAGACCCAGTGCTCCCTGCATGTTTTTTGGGGGATCTCGGGAGTTTTTAGTTCACTATTTCAGCCCTGAACCTGAAGCCGAACCCTAAAAATCCTAACCCTAAGCCCTGGACACCTGAAAGCAATGAAAGCCGTATAGCCCTAAAGCCACACACGAATGCTAATGCCCGGACCCTACAACCTTCGGATGCCCAAATTTAAGAAACCCCTACGTGCCTAAACCCGAAAACCCTGAACCCCGAAAACCTAGAGCCCTGAACCCTAAAACCCAACAGTACCCTTATAGGATCCCTCAAACCCCTATAGCAAACCCCATTAGAGGTCCGCTTCCCGCCGAACCCCGGTTTTGGGGGACTGTGGGCTTTCGCTCATCGCTTTTTTCAGGTGTCCGAGAAGTTGAGGGAGGAGCCTGCATCCGGCTATGGGGAGAAGAAGGTCCGGGAGGCCCCAAAAAAGCCGCAGAGTTTAAGGTTTAGGGTGTAGGGTGTAGGGTTTATCAGGGTTCGGGGCTTAGGGTTAGGGTTTAGGGTTTTAAAGTTTCTCAGTTTCCCATATCAGGAACTTCACCCCCTAAGCCCTGAACCTTCAAACCCTAAAGCCCTAGGTGCCTTACTCCCTACCCAGCCGCATATCTTCAAACTCCAACCGCACACCCTTCATTCTACACCTCGCGCCTTTCATTTGGTACCTTCACTTGCTGGCGCTTGCGGGGGGGCGCGGTGGGAGAGTGAACCTCCACACAGTTCCCATATGATCCCTTGTTGTAGTGCTCATATTATTCGTTCCTCCACTCCTCCTGACCTGAAGCTACCAGAGAGTAATGTTTTGGGGTTCCAAGTGTCAACCCTAGCAAAAGTATACATGGACCCTACAACAAAGATGATTTGGTAAGTGCGGGTAGGCACGATTAAGTTCAGGGCCCAGTGCTCCAACCTGTCGGGAAGGCGAACTGGTTCAACTCGTTTGGGCTGGGCCAAGATCAGACCCGAAAAGCATTGGTGCTTGAAAAGGTTTCGGGCTTAGGTACGAGCTTTGATAAGGGTGTTCACACAGGGTTTTGGAAAGGCTGTTTATAAGGTCTATGACGGTCTATGAGGTTTACAAGAGTTTACAAAATTTCTGAAGTTTGAAATTCTACATGGCTTTATGAGGCTGGAAGGCTTGTATGAGGTTGATGAAGTGTTTTTCGGGGTCGTAATGTCTCATAAGGCTATTGAAGATGTTTATAAAGGTTTATAAAGTTTAGTATCAATTGTAGGTCTATAGAGAGGCGACAGTAAGAGTTTGCCTGACTTTTTCGGGTTTCGGTGGGTGTTGGAAGGTAGGTTCAAGTTTTTTGGTATTCTATTGACTTCAGGCATGGATTGTGGGATGAGGTGCCCGAAGCTTTTAAAATCCCAAAGCCCCTAAACCCTAACTGAAGCCCCCATATCTGCCGAGCAGAAGCTTCACGAAGCGGAGCTAGCGCGGCGGCTAGCGCAACAGCAGAAGCTTCCCAGAGAGTCCAAAACCCCTTAATTGAGGAATATACTTAAATCTTATTAGGGTTCCTAATATCATTTAAGGTATATTCCTTAATTAAGGGGTTTTGGAGTCTCTGGGTACGAAGCGGAGTTCAAGAAGCAGGAGCAGGTGCACGCGGAGACGGGGGCGCAAGGCCTACCGCGACAACTGGAGCTAGAGCAGCGGAAGCAGCAATGTTTGAGCTGAAGGAAGTTTGCCCCAAGCACAACGAAATGTCAATGTGGCCAATGGGTTCCGCAAAAGAAGGACGACTGCTCTAAACCCGAGTCCCTAACCCCTGATGCCCTAAAGGCTTTATACCCCTACACCCCTAAAACCCTCAGCCCCTAAGCTCAAAACCCTAAACCCCTAAACTCGAAACAGTTAAGCCCCAAAAATCAAGACGCCAAACCCCTAAACTCTAAACCCTAAACCGACAAACCCCTAAACAGCTAAGCCCCTAATCTCAAGACCCCAAAACTGCCCAAAACCCCCTAAACTCAAAACCCTAAACCTCCAAAGCCCCAGATCCTGAACCCCTAAACCCTCTAGTACCCTTATAGGAAGCCTTAAAGGAAGCATAAAAGGAAACCTAAGAACCCTAAGCCCCAGGCCCTAAACGCCAACCCCCCCAGGCTCAGGGAGACCACGACTGGGCCGACAGTGTACCCTGGGACTGTCGAGACCTCGCTCTGGACTTGGACTTCGAGGCGTGGGCAGGCTGTAGGGTTTAGGGGGTTTTAGGGGTTAGGGGGTTTTAGGGTCAGAGGTTTGGGGTTTCCGGGGTTTTTAGGGGTTAGGGGGTTTTAGGATCAATGGTTTTGGGCTTAGGGTCCAGGGGTGTAGTGGGGTGCCCATAGTTTCGGGGTGCTAGTTTCGGATCCTAAACCCTAAGCCCTCCGGGATCAGAGGGGGATCAGCTTCGGGAGCGAGTTTCAGTCCGATTCTTGCTGGCCCGGGCCTGAAACTGACCATGGCGTGAGACCGAAACTGACCACCCATTGAGCCCAATACCCCTTGATGAGGGAATATGGCTTACAGTGGAAACCCTGTTTAAGAACCCCGTTCGGCGAGACTAGCCTTCCGTATGGTTCTTGGTTTCCATTCCCTCTGATTTGGCCAGCTAGGCAGCTAGGGTAGGCTAAGGTTGGCATCTTTGTATGGTTCACCTCCTAAGGCACTTTGACCACCAACCGCCAAATTAAGAACCTTAGCTCCCCTAAGGTTCTTAATTCCTGCGTTTTCAGAACAAGCCAAACCATGACGAACCCAACAAACTAAGAACCTGACACCGAAAACTAGGGTACCCTAAGGTTCTTAATTTTGGAGCAACCCGAATATTGTGAATCGCGCCGGAGGTATACCTGCGGCGGGATTCACAATATTCAGGTTGCTCCAAAATTAAGAACAGGTAGGGGCTCAGGTTCTTGAACAGTGGGTTCTCTTACAGTGTTTTCACTGCAAATCATAGTATGAGGGCCCTGAGTATTTACGGTCTATTCTTAGTTAGGGGTATTGGCAACCGGGTTTCGGGGTCTCTGACCATGCCTGATCCGAAGCTTTCCCGGACCATGTTCCGAAACTCGGCACCGAAACTAACCCCGCAAACCCTGAAACTCGCAACTTCCAGGTTTAGGGCTGCAGGGTTTAGGAGTTTAGGGTGTGCCAAACGAAAGCGCGCTTTCGTGGGCGTGCGTCGGCCTGAAAGCTTCCCCGCCCCACGCGCTGATCGCTCAACTAGCGGGTTTCGGCTTTAAGGGGTTTAAATCGGAGTTTTCGGGTTCGGGGCTTGAAGGTGTAGGCTTTAAGGGTTTAAGGCTTAGAGCTTTGGGGGTTTAAGGTGAGGGTTTTGAGAAAGGGCTTCGGGGTAAGGTATTTACGGCTTAGTGAGCTTAGGGGTGTAGGCTTTGGTGTCAGGGTGTTACCCTAAACCTGAAATCCCGAAACCCTTCTCCCACTTTCGCAAAAGAAAGACCAAAAGCACTGACAATAAAACGACTCCGAGTCATAATACTAAGAAGAAGAATTATAGTAATAAGAAGAAGAATACAAACAAGCATAATGATACCAAGAATAAGAATAACAATAATAGTAAGAATCAGAATACTACTGAGAGTAATGCTCGTATGAATATTCTCATTATTTGTTATTCTTATTATTCGTATTATGGTGATTCGTAGTCGTGTTTTATTCTCTTTATTCTTGTCATTATTGTTCTCATTACTACTCTAACCCTAAACCCTAAACCCTCTATATGTGGCTAAAAGCACCGGCCTCTTATCACCGCTTTGAGAAGGATGACCTCGGCCTCGAAGAAATCGAGGCCGAGCCGCCAACGTCGAACATTGTGGGGCGCCTAAACCCTAAACCCTAAACCGGTTTAGGGTTTAGGGTTCAGGGCTGAGGGCTTTTGGTTTAAGGGCTCCTTTAAAGGAACCTACGGTTTCTCGTTTAGGGTTCCTTCAAAAAGGAACCTAGGGCCTAGGGTGTGAGGCGCCGCTGCGGGCTTTTGGCTTTAGGGCTCCTTTCAAAAGGAGCCTACGGTTTATAGTTTAGGGTTCCTTCAAAAATTCTCGTTTAGGGTTTGTTCAAAAAGGAACCTAGGGTGTAGGACTCCTTTGAAGGAACCTAGGGTTTAGTCTACATTTAGTGTGACCGTAAAGGCTCAGGGTTTAGAATTTGAGGCCCGGGTCTTACTTTCAACGTAGGGTTTTAGGGTTTAGGGTAGGGTCCTTATGAATTCTAGAGTAGGGGATGCTGCGGTTAAGTTGCATTTTGCCACAGACTCTTTTGCAGGGCTGCAATCACGTTTGATGGCTTGGCCTTGGTCTTACTAACGTTGGGCCCTGTTTCCCTTTTGGTGTTCTTCGGGTCGTTTAATTTTAAAACTATAGAAATAAAACTACACAATGCCAAAAATGGACGCCTTGTAATTCTATAGGTTGCTGGATATCCTAGTCTTGCTGAAGTGCCCCTGCGGAAGGCTTGTAAGCACCATAAACCCCAATGGGGATCCCTTTAAAGGGTACTTATAACTCTACTTAATATGTACCTACTAAGTCCCTTGACCCTCTAAGTAGACCATGCTCAGCCGGACATAGTCCGAAGGATCTTCCCTTGACCTTAAGGGTTTAGGGTTTAAGGTTTAGGGTTTAGGGTTTAGCCGCGAAGCCGTGAACCTTGAACCCAAACCATACTAAGATTGAGTCTCCTCTGTAGCATAGCATCGGTTCCTCCGAAAAAAAGGTATAGAACTTTCATGAAACCTTCATAAATGTGTTCAAAGACCCTTCTAAAACCTTCATACAGCCTTCATAAAGCATTGATGAAAACCTCTTATGAAACCTTCCTACGAACCTTGCTAGAACCCTTGTAACAAACTCATGAAACCTGTGCAAAAAGCTTTTTATAAAGCCTAAAACAACCTTTGTAAACCCTATACACATTTATAAGACCACCTAAAGCCTTGATTCAGAAGGCAACTTAAAGCTTCATGACACCGTACAAGAACCTTTACATCACACAACTCCTGTAAAACCTGCACGAAACTCAAAAGTTGCATATTTTCTAGCCTTTTTAAGGGCCTTTATATGAACCCTAAACCCCTAAAACCCTAAACCCCAAACCCCTAAACCTTAAACCCTAAACCCCTAAACCCCTAAACCCTAAACCTTAAAACTCCTAAGCCTTATATTCAAACAAAAAGGCACAGAGCTTCGCAGCCAGGTCGTACTTCCACGCCCCGGCGACTTCCGCCCCGAGCTCGGCAGCACGGCGCACGACACCGCCGACCAGGATTCCCAGAGCACCCCAGGCCCCTTTTAAAGTTAAGGAAGGGTTTAGGGTTCAGGGTTTAGGGTTCTAAACCCTAAACCCTAAACCCTTTTAAGTTAAGGAAGGGTTTAGGGTTCAGGGTTTAGGGTTCTAAGCCCTAAACCCTAAACCCTAAGCCCTAAGCCCTAAACCCTAAGCCCTAAGCCCAAAACCCAAGCCTAGACAGGCGCGAAATGGGAGCTTGAAGGAAC
>CAJNJA010005805.1:0-17425 GCA_905231915.1 Symbiodinium necroappetens
AAAAAGCTGGAGGTCGAAGAAAAGACATGCCGCGGCCGAAAACAAGATGGACCAATCGCGCGGTCTAGAAAAAGACATTTCGGGGTCGAAAAAAAGAGCAGCCCGACGAAAACCCTGCTCATTTAATTCGTTTACAAGGCGTTTTACTTTTATTTAATTTGTTTCATTGCTTTTAACTTTTAACTCCAGAAAGCGATTTGTGTGGCTTTCTCCTTGTTGTATATAAAGAAATCTTGTAACAGTCACACCACCTCAACAGCCTCTCGAGAGGGAAGGCACACTTAGTGGTGCTCCAGCAGCTAGACCTTGCTCTGCGGTCTCCAGACGGGCACCTCCTCTCATCCGCATGGTGCGATCCGGAAGTGGCGACGATTGATGGGCTGAAACAGCGTTCCAAGCTTCAAGAGAGAGCTGGTCGTGCTGAGGCCGACTCTTGAAGCCAAAAACGAGAAGAACCAGGACAAGCTGCAGCTGGCACTGGCAAGTGACATCACGCCCGGATTCGCCGTCAAACTTGTTGCAAGTGCTGGCGACTGTGCTTCAGGCTGCGCTTCAGGTCATGCGAGCACAGCACGCTTTGCAGGCTTCAAACCTAAGAGGAGTAGTCATCAATGTGTCATGCAAAATCCACACAAGGACTTGCAACATTTGTTCATTTCCAAAATAATCGTCTAAATTTTTCTGAAAACTATCAAAATCAACGTTTGTTAGACCATAAAGGCAGAAAGGGTCAAAGCTTTCCGGATAAAACAAAACATATCGCCCCCGAAACCAAACTGACGAATGTCTGAGGTTCGGGTTGGCCCCCGCCCGGAGCCCCGAGGGTGACCCACCTCCAGCGGGTATGCTCCTTTTGCTGGACATTGCATGCTGGATGCCATTGCGGATCATCGATGCCATGCAGACGTTGTGTCATGCCTGCTGTCATGTTCACGCCGCTTGGTTTGTTTATTTCGCGGCTCCCAAACACCAAATGCGCAGTTAGCTTGCATTGCATGCATGGAAGGCGCCCCAGGCCCCAAGAAACATTCCCGCCTTGCGAAGAAACAGTGGGGCTCGTAAAGCTTGCGTCCGAAGGCGCAATCCGATTTGGAAGGCAACCCAAGGAAACGTTCGATGTTTGTACATGTTGGGATGTGTCAGGTTGGAGCAGAACAGAATTTCGATTCGGCCCATAACGACATTCGCTGGGAATGCTGCTGCTGGTCCATCTCATCTCAAGACGGGGCCTGTATGAATGTTGTCTGATGTATCCACATCATGGCGGCCGTTACCATGCCGCTCCGCTTGATTTTCAGCTGCAAGGAGAGCGTGAATGTTCGGATGACTCATGCTGCCTTGAGGTTTCGCACGGCGCTGATCGTTTACTTGACGAGCGCTGCGAGACCTGCAGAGTGGCAAGGCATTGTTGTTGTTTATTTGATGTGACATTGACGGATGCTTATATTATATGCGTCTTATACATGCTCAGAGTCTGATGTTGTCAATGTCAATAAACAAGCCTGCTTTTGCCACCGGCGTGTTTTCGCCCATGTTTTTGGAACACTTGGCTCGTGCCAATTGAAACGGTGTGCGTAGTCTGAGTTTCAATTCTGTAGCTGCGTTGTGAGATTGTGTCATGTATTGTAGTGCGTCGTTCGCAGTGACTCCGATGAGCCGACAAGTTGTTGGAACATGTTCAGTGCCCATCAAACCTCACGCCCAAACCCAAGTTTTTAAATGGCTGAAGACGCGTGTCGCCGTGCAGGCACGGCTGGCGCTCCAGGTAGTCTTGCTCGTGGAATTGTGAAGATGCAGGATGTTCACAGTGGGCCCGCCGGCTAATGCTGATTTGCGAAAAGGTGATTGATGTTATTGGTTTCTGTTCTAGGGCCGAATCAAGCGTGTCAAGAAAGCCGGTTGAAAGAATCCGTGTTCAAAGCAGACTCACATCTTTTCCCACTCCCGGTTCGGTATGAAATGTCGTCTGGGACTATTTGCAGTCGAAGTTGTCAACCTAGTTTGCACAAAGGTTAGGTTTGTGACAGGGTTTTGGCCGAGCCATTGGATTTGCTTGTACATCAAGCAGTTTGCCGGAGACACAGGGTCTCCGTGCTTCAGATCTTGCAGCTGATTGCAGGCTCATGGGGGAGAGCCGGGTGTGCATTTCGGAGTGGTTCCTAGTGGTCCTTCTCCATAGTGCTATAGGGTAGAGTCTCTGTCCAGCAAGGAATTGTTATAGATGGGGTGCTTTCGAGGTTAAAGTCTAGCTTCTTCGGCATTCACCGAGTAAAGTAATGAACCTGTTTTCAGGCTTTGCAAAATAGTTGCCTTTCGGACCACATTGGTTCAAACAGCAGCAAGGCAGAGTCTGGTGGATGCCTCCACAAGCACAGCATCCACAGCCCAGCAGGCACGTGAAGAAATCAGCATTGACTGCATCTTCTGTTCACTTGGCAGTTGGACTTCAGCCACGTGCCATGCAAAAGTCGAACCTGAAGCTTAGTTGTATCTATGCTCTTCTGAGCTCCGCTTCTTGCAAGATGTTGGTTATGCGACCTTGACAAAACTTGAGATGCATGAGTAAACTCGGATTTGCGAGACAGCCAGCCGCAGGTGATGACTGGCAAAGCCAAATGCGAAGGACGGACTCCAGGGAGCGTCGACTCCAGGTGCAAGAACAGAAAGTCGGAAGATGAATGTCTAGACCATGAGTGCAATTGTTGCCGTTGGGCGGGCTGCCTGCCCAAATTTCACGGACCATGGGGTTGCGGCAAAGCCTACAATAAATCGAGTTGCAAAGAGATCGATAACTGCAAATGGAAGTCTAGAAAGTAGGGACCGCCGGGACGAGCTACTCGCACCGTTGCGCTTCTGGGATGAAAACGATTGGCTTGAGTGGTTCAGGTTCGCCCCAGCAGGATGTAATCTATAGACCTATGGCCAGTGTACGGTCAAACCAGTGCCCGGCGTCCTCCGCTGTCCCGACACGGGTGCAAGAACCCAAACGCATCTCACGCGCTCAGCGTACACATATGTAACCAGGCACATGGTTCAAGTACAAATCCAGATACAAGCGTCAACGGAACGATAGATAGGTATTTATAAGTATGAGTATAGGGTAGAGAGGTAGGTATGTATGTATGTATGTATGTATGTATGTATGTGTGTATGTATGTATGTATGTATGTATGTATGTATGTATGTATGTATATTTCTCTATATTATATATATATGTATGTATGTATGTATATTTCTCTATATATATATATATATTTATCTGTATGTGTACATGTGTGTACATAAACACACATGCACACGTCTTTGAGTTCCTCGCTGTGTCTGCGTACAAGCTTTAGTGGAATCTGACTTTGCTTTCAGGAGCCCTCTTGAAAGGAACCTTTGAACCCAAAGCCTTTTAAAACCCCTCCCTACCCTAAACCTTAAGGAGCGCCGAAGAAGGCACGACATGATCTCTACTTGAAATCCGACACTCCAAAACCGAAAATCTCGACCCGAAAAGCGCCAAAAAAACCTTGATGTCCTATCCCCAAGAGCGTCCAGGGGTTAGGGCTCAGGGTGTGATACCCCAAGGGGAAAAGATCCCAAGCTCAAACCCCGGGTACCCTGTAGATTTTTAGGATCTAAGGCGTTTCCTAAAGCCCCCCTTTCGATACCCGTCTCATGCCGAGGGCACAGCGAGTTGGTGTCTGCGTTGCATGTGCGACTGCGCTCTAGGTTTGGAAAACTCGGCCCAGCTGATGTAGATGACACAGTGGAGCTTCGTCATCAGCCATTCGGCTACTGGCCGTTGGCAAGAGGGCTTTGAGACGAGGTTTTGGTGATGAAGGACATGGTCGTGTAGCTGCATCAAAACCAATGAGTTCGCATCTTCGATCGAGCCAACCCCGCTTCTTCGGCTCAGAGCTTTGTCCGCTTCTTCGGCTCAGAAGCCTTGGGACCCGTTGTCTGCCTTAACTTGCTAGGGCCATGGCCGCCTGGTCTCTGCTGCTTGGGCAAAAATTGGGTGCTGAGCAGTCTGGGTCTTCTTCAGTGCTTGAGGTGCTCTGCGGCTTTGGCCTTTTTACTGACTGGTGCCACACGTTCTGCCGAGTGGACTCTGGAACGCCTCCGGGTATTGATTGGAGTGCTACACGAATGTCCAGGAGTTGATTCTTGTAGATTGCTGGGGTTGATGTTAGTTCCTGTTTCCAATAGTGTCATCTCATGATACGGTGGCTGCCTAGGCTTAGCCTGTTCGAAAGGTTCATCGGTCTAAGTTCCAATTGTCTCGGCTTAAGAGTTCCTTTCTTGCTTTGTCAGCCTTGTCTTGACGGGGTCAACTTGTATTTTTGACCCTCGCTCGCTGTTCCTTTATTGTAGGAGGTCGCACCTATGCAGGACACGGACGGTCAACTCATCGACGTCTAGCCCCTAACAAGCGAGGCCCAACCAACAATCTGCCCCCGCCATATCACCGCCTGCACAAGCGGACCCCCACCCTTGCAGGTACCAGCAGACCGCATCATGCACGCTCGCCCGAAGCACTCAAGCACATCCCACTCCCACACCTACACCTGGCACCCCCCTCTTGCATCTACACTGCCGTGACAATCAGGCCCGACATGTCGGGCCGGACAGAACCGTCCATGTATCGCCCTGCAGCTCACTAGGACCAGATGCATAGCCCAAGACACCCAGGCTTGCAAGTTTCATACTCATCCGGTTTCGTATCTGCTGGACAACGGTGAAGTCCGGTAGCAAAGAGGCAAGAAGCGCCGACACACTTCTGCATTGAAAGACCAGGAACTTGCCAGTGAAGTTTTTATTTTTGTGATCTTGAGGCCCTCTTCCTGCTTGAGGAATGCTGTAGTGCGCTGAGGTTCTGTTGGCGCTACCGGCAATCCTGCAGAGGAGTTGCCCACCAAGTGCCTGGCTCAGCAAACTCTCGAGGTCAGGTGGGCATGTGCATGAACTTTTCTTCCTTGGTGCAAGGCAGAGCCTGTTGAGCACAGTACACCGCGATACCAACATCAGTGTTGACACGCTGCGAGCAACCCGCCAACTGCATTCAGACGGTGAAAGTACCTGAACTGTCGGGAATTCTGTGGACCAGTTGGGTTGGATGGGATGGTTTGCTTTGTCAATCGGAAAGTCGGCAATGCTTGGAGTTGAGAATCAGTTCAAGGGTCTCTGCATTGTGGCAGTAGGTGCAAGAGTTTGCGGGGCAGCATGTGAGGTGGAACGGAAAGGAACATGCAGAAACTCCCCCGGGCATGGAGAGCACCGCTGCAGAAAGTTTCGCTCGAGAGAACAATGCCTATTTCATCAAGGTTGTTTGTGGGAATGACACAGTCCTGCCTGGCGGAGAATCACCGACTCCGGCAATACTTGGCAGGGTGCCGGTGTGCAAAAAGAGGGGGTGCTGCTTTTAGCGTCTCAGTCTGATTGACAGTCGTGCTGCTCCTGTCCGTGCTAAGCGGCCTGTGGAATCTCAAGAAGCAAATTCTCTCTGCAGCCAACAGTAGACAAGACTGCATTTCGATGAGATCCGAGCTCCGGTGTTTGTCTGCTTTTTGTGGCCAGAGTGCCGCCTGTTGGACAACGATCACGTTCGGATTCTTCGCCTTGAGCATGGGTAGCAGCCAGTGTTTCGTGTTTGTAGCCTTTTTGGCTCCTCGCTGGCTTGCGAAGTCCTCCCCTAATTCATGTTACGTCGGAGTCTGAAGGCACTATCTCAACCTGTAGTAGGCCCTTGGGGACCTTGGGTCCCAGCCCCAAACGTTGCCCGCTTTCAGGATTTGTGCATGGCCGCCTCCGTCAGATGGCCTTTCTGCGGCCCATCCTGTGCCTGGTCCTGGCAAGTGCCCGGCGCAATGCCGAGGACCTTGCTCAGTGTTCGATGATTGCCTGATTCTGTTGGCTCATCTCGCAGGACCTTCATGATGTCGGGAGGCTGGTGCAAAGCTCTCAAAACGAGGCCTCCACAAGCTTCGGTCGCCATGGAAACATGAAATCTCGGCCTCAAGTAGGTGACTTCCAGCATTCTCGAGAATGATGTCAACAGCTGTCGCTCGGCGAAGGACGGGCTTAGATTTTTCGAGGACAGTCCAGCAAGGTGTCAGCCAAGGTGGCCGAGAAGGTGCCGACCTCAAGGTGGTGCTGCAGAATCTTGGTGTTGCGGACGACGAGATGCAGGGCGACGATCACTGCAGATGGAAAGGTATCAGATGCTCACAAGTACAAGACGAGCTGTGTGTGACGTCGATCGATCGTGAGGATCACAACTTGACGGGCTGGCTGTCCTTGGAGGTCGGCAAGTTGACCAAACTTACACACTTGTACCTCGGTGAGAACCGGCAACTGTCGGGGAATCTCCAAGCCTTGAGCACTCTCACGCGGCTCAAACAGCTGGAATTACCGAACACTCTGGTCACAGGAGAACTAGATGACTTGAAGAATCTGATGCAGTTGCAATTTTTGAATCTATTCCAGACGCTGGTCGACGGGAAGCTGGAGGCACTTAAAAATCTGAAGAAGCTCGAAGAAATAAACCTGTCCAGGACAAGAGTCACTGGCCGCCTGGCAGATTTGAAACACCTCGAAAATGCGATGCGAATCATGCTGGCAGAGACGGAGACCAGCGGTGAGTTGAAAGCCTTATCTGACCTTCACGAACTACAACATCTGGATCTGTCCAAAACGGAAACTGCAGGAGATATCGAGGATCTCTTGCAGTGGGAATATCTGGAACAGGCGTTGCTCAGAAAAACACAGGTGACCGGCCAGCTGACCCCCAAATGGCACGGAATGCTCAGAGATCTCGACGTTCTTGATTTGGCAGTCCATGCCTGAGGCGTAAACGTGAGTTCCGGGCTGTTCCGGGCTGCACCATGCCTGTGCACCAAGGAAACTCCGGCTCGTTTCGTCCCGACGGCAAAGGATGCAGATGCCATTGTAAATTTGAGAGGCATCCTTCCGGCCCTGACAGTGCTAGATGTCACTTGCTCAGCAAGCAAGAGGGTGGCAAGCAACAGTCAAGCAACATCTATTGTCGTTCCTAAAGACTGATCTCAGGTTTCTGGATGCCCGCTGAACAGTCCGGTGAAGCATCTCCTTTGGCCTTTCGCTGATTCAGAACGACTTGCGAAGCTGACAGCTGCTCGGTCTCACCTGACAGGCACACTGCCCTACCTTGCTGAGCGTGAACTGACGGTTTCTCTCCAGACGCTGGACTTGTCCGAGAATCGGATCAATTATATCGAGGGGATAGTTGCCGGGGGCCTTCTCTCCCTTGCGGAAAATCCCAACATCTCCTTCGCGCCTGGCGTCCTCCGCAGAGCCATTGACAGGAATGTAAGGATTGACCTGAGAGGAGTTGATGTTACAGAGTCGCAGGTCGACAACGAGACCGTGCAGCGGCTGATCGGCATTCGTGCAGAGACGGCGCTTAAGATCGATAATGGGAAGCTTCAGTGCTACAACTTGAAACACACGGTCTTACACGTCACTCCGGATCGCTTCTTGACCGACCAATTTTGCAGTCCCTCCCCAGGGTATGCACGCCTAACGACCACGGACCTGAGGGGTCGTCGGCGCCGACCTCAGCAAACTTCTCTTCGTGGAAGTGCCCACTTGCCCCCTTGTGATCGTTGTGCTCCAGAGGTGCTTCTTCCCAGCTGAAAAACGATGCAACGCAACGAACAGCACGAGCGTTTCGAAAGAGCTTGGATGTGCCGAAGGCGGCTTTGCTGTAAGTGGCTCTTATTTCTTGCTTGGGGGTGGTCCCTGGCTGTGGAGCCGAGGCTACGAGGGTGTTCTGTGCAGCATGTGCGCAGACGATTTCCGAAGCAGTGCCGGCCGCTGCAAGAGGCCTGTGGCAATGCCCGAGTTACTGATCTAATCTAATCGATTTAACGCAAAACTGCGGCAGGTGCACGGAACACGCTGGGCTTGTCCGACGGTGGCTCGCTGGAGCTGCCCTGCTGGTTGTGTTGGTCGCAGTAGGTCTCTATGCTGCGTGGAGGCACCACTGCTTGGCAAATCCCGGCCTCCTGAGAACGTTTTGCGACCGATGAGACCTGCATGCGATGATGGTACATTTCTTTCCGCACGCTCATCAGGAAGTGCTCCCAGCGGCCCCCGGAAGCTCAGGAGCCCAAACCAATGGATGCTGCCCGGCAGCAGCGTCCTGCGCAGTTCTTGTGAGCTCGGTTTCCGCTTTGGTTGGCAGTTCCGAGGCCTTGATCCCCTTGCTTTTTGGGCAGGGCCCAGTCCTGTTGCAGTTCGTGCAGTTCTGGGCGCTCCTTGCGGCCCTTGTCAAGCATCAGGCAGATGAGCAGTTCGAGAAGCAGGTGCATCACATGTTCTACGGCACTACGGTCTGTCTCTGTCTCTTTTCCTCGTGTTTCTCTTGCTCTTTCTCTTCCTTGTCTTTATCTCTTTCTCTATCTGTTTCCATCTCTTGTTTTCTGTTTTTGTTTGTTTCTCTTTCTCTTTCGATGTGTGCTGCTCCTTTTCTTTCCTGCCTGTTTCTCTTTGTCATTCTGTTGCTGTTTCTCTCTCTCTCTCTCTCTTCTTCGCTTTCTCTTTTTGTGTCTCCATCCATGCGTTCCAGACATATTGCAGTGCTTTCATGCACGAGGAGGACCTGGCCCTTTTGTTGCAGCTGACAGCAGCTAGCATTGCTGACGCGATGAGCATTCCGTGTATCCTCGGCAGGACCAGGTCCGTCTGACCACCGCTTTTGTTAAGTTCGGGCAGTTGCGTATTTGATTAAGTTTAAGTCGCAGCGGTGCTGGGGAAGTAAGCTTTTGTGCTGGTATCCCCTCGCACATTAAATAGGGCACAGGTTCCCATGCCGCTGAGCCTCTAAAGACTGCAAACGTCGGTGTGAGACGGAGGCTGGCAGTAAGCTTCGTCGCGTTTGCATCGCCGAGCCTGCCATTGCTGTTGCTGATGCTTTGCCTTCTCGTGGAAGTCCTGGATTGGAGCGGAATCTCAAAAAGTTGGACAAGCTATGTTGGGCTGCGCCAGGGCACACAGCATGATACAGCAGCTTTCTCTTCGTACATTTCTACCCTCAGTTAAACCAGTCACGCAAGAAGCCATGGTGCTTCAGTCGGAATGTTGGCCCACGTTTGCCAGGGCTCGGCGTCGATTTGGCATTGAAGGTGCTGTTGTTTTTATTTATTGGTGGCGCGGCGAGTTGCGAGAAGCTCCTGCGCTGCCAGGACATTGATGCAGGCAGGGTGTAGGTCCCCATGCATCGATGTGAACATTGGACTGAGACATTCAGCGCTGCAAGGTGGAGAAGAACTGGGCGAATATTATGCATACCGCTTTGCATTACCCCAGCTGAGGCCAGAAGTTCTCCAATTTTGGCAATCCATGATGTCTTTGGGGTGCCACTGCTGCAGGTGCTCAGATTCTACGAGTGACCAAGCCGTCTTGGTCGGGTCCCAAGGGATGAGCCGGTCTGACCTAAAGAATAGTTGCATGGTTGGGAAGGAGCTTCTGGATCTGAGGCAATTCAGGTGGGATATGGCTCTGCCGTCGCATATGGCGTTCTGATCCCTAGCTTCCTGATCTACCTCATTGTGAAGCAGCACATAGTCCTGGCTCCGAATCGGCGGTGTGTGTCCTGGGCCCAAGTAGATGGGCACAAAAAGGTGACTGTATGGGCCAGCCTCCTCGAGCCCCTGATGGAAGATGGCAAGACAGACGAGGAAGGTCTTAGGGTTGCATGCATGTTGTTTCATGTGCAGGAAATTTCAGGCATTTCCCACTGAGTATCGTTGAGTAATATCACATTTATATTCCTCCATCCTGAATTTTCCGTTCAAGATATTGGACCCAAGCCTTAGTCCGACACCACCGGAAACAGATGCCCAAGCTGTCTCCCGAATCTCCAAACTGTGAGCCTTGCAAGCAGGATGCGAAGCTGAAGGCTCGGCTCAACAAGGCCTGCAGCATGATGTCTGTTCTGCATTCCAGCTGTCTGCTTTCAGTTGTCACTCCGCTTAAAAATCTGCAGTCAAGTCCATCTTTCATCCCATCCGTACACACTACCTTCGAACTGATCGACTTCAAAAGTGAACAAAGGCCAACCATTTTGCAAATAGTAAGCTCAGTTTTCGGTTTGCACCGACAAGCAAAGTCTAACCACGTCGCAAGCGTGAATCGCTCCATCCCACACCACGCACAGGACAGCCAGCAGCAGAAGAAGATAGTTTCCGACAACCTGTTGGCCGCAGCTATCGCCTACAGCGCCGTCTTCCTTCACGGGCACGAGGTGCACATAGTTCAGGATCAAAAAGCCGAATCTTTGCCGCTTGGACATGCACTTGCTCGCAGATTTTTTCACAGTGGGTGACAGGGCCAACTGTTGTTGAGTTATACATGCTCGCTTAGCCGGACTGCCAGAAGCATCGCAGGGTGTTGGAAGGCACAATCATCAAAAACGGAAGCCGTGAGGGTTCGGAATTCGACGCGACGTGGCTGCGGTTGGACAGGTGCCCGTATTGCATGCTCGTGGCAAGCACGCTCTGTGCATCTCAGTGTGTGGAGTCCATGTTGAAGAGCAGAATGCTGCCGGCAGCATGCAGATGCCTGTTTCAGAGGTGACGTCTGCTTTGACGACTGCCTTGTCGACCATCTCCACAAAAGAGCACAAGATTGACATTGCAATGCGTCGGTGGCAAAGCATCACCAGGCTGCAGCTCTGAGCATGCTTTCTGGGGGTTGCACGCGTTTGTAAGGCGTGAAACGCTAGAGCCCATCAACTGAACGGAGCACAGCTACTTGTCCACTGGTTTCTGGCTTTGGCTTAGTCCATATCAAGGTGGCAAAGGGCGCTTTTGCTTTGTGGGGTCCACGAGCTGGTCTTCGAAATGTTCTCCCATGTATCGCTAGCTTGCCGCGGGCTGGGATTTGTACCAGCTACCTCCGGACAAGGGTAAGGAAACATTGCAGCCCCCGTGCCCGAACGTGCCTCAAGCTGTCTCTGACCGTCTGCGTCAGGATGCTCGCGGAGCGCGAGATGCTCGAAGAACGAGCTGATTCCGACAGAGCCTGGGAATATTTGGAAGGGCGAATCGAAGAGAGTGTTTGCCAAGCAGCAAAACACATGCAACCTTCATGCAGCCTTGGGCCTGGCACGCATGAGGGAACCGACATCACATGCAGTCCACGGATCTGAGGAATATTGGCCGGTGCCAAGACAATCTTCTTCAAATATGCGCATTAGCCGCACTTAGTATTTGAGCTTCATGTCTCTCAAAGCACACGTACCACAGCCACAGAGACCCCAGGAGTTGGGTGAGCTGCTCTTGTGTGTCATTTGACAATGTATGCCGCTCCGTCCCGTCCGGAACCCTAATTCAGGGAAATTTCAACCCTTCCAGATTGCAGGCTGCATGTGAGGACGTCTGGGTCGAAGTTGCACTCAAAATGGTTGCAGTCGCTTTGGTCACTACCGTGACGTGGCGGCAACAAGAGATGCACCTTCTTCCAATTCATGTTCTCATCACTGTGCCAGCTAGCCTGAATCGTCAAGGGTACAGATCAGGTTGCCGTGAAATCCTTACTGGTGACACTTTTCATCACCGTCGGCATGGCCATCCTCCTTGGCGCCCAGAAGCCCTATCGACAACGTCAGGCGCTGTGGGGTTGCCTTTTGTCAGAGCTTGGATCACTGGCTTGCCACTGGGAGAGCTCCACACGAACAGCAAGTATCCTTGTCAATCAGAAGATAGATTACGTGGCGTCCTCAGCAGCAACCATGAAAGCCGAACATCAACAGCCGGCTGGGTAACTTTTTACGAAGGCTTTCACATTCGCTTGTTTGGACGGCGTTTCGCAGGTGAATGATCTGCAAAGCGGCTGCTTTAGTTGCATCTTGGCCAAATCGGAGTGCTTGACCTCAAAGTGGCTAGTGGCTCAAATCTGAAACGCAGCAGTTGCCAGCAGCTTCCGCACAGCCCTTGCCAAAGTTCATGCACTGCAATTGCCCCAGGCCTGTCCGTGGCAGCAGTGGGGTTTATGGAGGGCAGTTTGCTGGTCGCCCGATGTGCTCTCGTCATACCCTTCCTTGCGGCTTGCGTGCAGATGCTGCGACCAGGCCACGACAGTGAAGAGACCCCGTCAGTCTTTCGGTCTTTCAGACATATTGCTGCATGTGTGTACCAGCCCGACATTTTGCGGTCCGTACAGGGTGCCGTTCGAGACCATGACTTTAGTTTATCAAAGCCTGACAAGTTAGCAAACCAGAATTGAGAACCCCATCAGTGCGGCCCCATCTTCTAAGCCTTCGTAGGTTTTGTTGTCGCTTGCTTTGGGCCATTGGGGCTTCGTGCGCTGTCTGCGCAGATGGCCCCGAAGCCCTTGCATTGCGACTTCAGAAGGCCGACAGCCAGCTGTTGTGCATCAGAGTGTCAGGTTTCGGTTTTAGTTGTGGAGCTGGTATCACCTCTACAGTCAAAGCTGATTTCGCATTCCATGGCGGGGCAGTTGCTCAGCCTCTGTTGAAATCTTGGGTGCCCTCATTGTCACACATGTTGCCATGGTCTCATGCAATCCGTGCAAAACACGTGCATCACATGTGTTTGAAGTTTGGCACCTGCCAGCAGGAAGCGAAGACCAAGATGGAGGAGGGCAAACCCCTTGACCTGAAACTCAAGGTGCAGCAGGTCAAGTTCTTTTGAGCGGCACCTGAGAAAAGGATTGCAGCATGTAGTTACTAGGTGCCTCCAGGCAGGATAGACTGATGATGTTCGCGGGGCTTCAATGCAGAGCCAGTGCAAAGCTCGATCCTTCCTAAGACGTTCATTTCGTGCGTCTTCCTGCATCAAGCTCAGTCGGTGGGTTGTTGAAGAACAGAGTCGAAGCCCTGCAAGATGAGTTGAGATGTCGACATCGATGCCTCCTGAGCAAAGCGGGGTTGCAACATGCCGACATGGAAAGGGTGACGTTTCGAGCTTTAGCATCAGGTAGCAGCTTAATGGTGTTCTACCACTGGACCCTGGCAAGAGGGCAAGGATCGTGTGCCTGAGATGGGTCGTCGGTGGGGAACGGTCGTGTAGATGCATCAATAATTGCAAAGCTTCAGGCTCTCGATTCTGTTTAGGATTTAAGCCTAAGGTCTAGGGTTAGGTTCGACGGGCTTGGAGTTTAGGGTTCAGGGTTTGTTTCCGTTGTTTGTTCAGTCTGTTGAGAGCGTCCGCATGTTCTGCCCGAAGACAGGCACCAACCGCTGCCTCGGCTCAGCGACCTAGGGCACCCGTTGTCTGCCTCAACTTAGCGAGGCCATGGCCGCCTTGTCTATGCTGCTTGGGCAAAAATTGGGTGCTGAGCATGCTTCGTCTTCTTCACTGTTTGAGGTGCACTGTGGCTCTGGCCTTTTTCCTGACGAGTGCTACGCGACCTCCACACTGGTCTGCGGAACGCCTCTGGGTTTTCATTGGAGGGCTACAAGACTGTCCGGAGTTGATTCTTGCAGGTTGTTGGGGTTGATGCGAGTGTTTGTGGCCTCTAGTGTCATCTCATGATTCGGTGGCTGCCCAGGCTTGGCCTTGTTCGACAGGTTCGTGGGTCTAAGTACGCATTGCTTCGGCTTCGTGTCTTGCCTTGTCAGGTTTGTCTTGGTGAGTCATCCAAGGCTTCTGGATTTGCGTTGACTGCGTAGGAGATCGCACCTGTGCAGGGCCTTAAAACCCTCCGGGTTTCCACCAAGCACCCGCGTGACACAAATGAAGGGATGGAACAAAGAAACAGGAAACGTTCACGAACTACGCTACCGCTATACTGCACTATACTTGCTTTACCACACTTTACTATACTACACCGTACTAAACTAAACTATACTCTACTCTACTACGTTATACTAGACTATACTAAACTATACTAAACTATACTCTACTCTACTACGTTATACTAGACTATACTAAACTATACTAAACTATACTAAACTATACTCTACTCTACTACACTAGACCTAAACTAAAACATACTATACAGGCAATGCTGAAGAGGCGCTGCCCACGAAGTTTCTCGGCTCAGGAGCTCCGCCCGGCCCAGCTAGGCGGGTCCTAAGGTGCTTTTGGGGGTGGTTCTCTAAAGTAGGGCCCCTTTCTTACGGCTTCCTTATCAAAGGGGATCTATACGGTTTCTATAGGGGTACTACGAAAGTTCTATATGGGTAGTTAGTTCTCTAAATTAGGGTCCCTTCTTAGGGGTTTTTCAAAAGGGGGTCTTTAGGGGAACTATTGTATGTGGGTAATTCTCTAGATTCGGGTCCCTTTGTTAGGGGTTCCTTCAAGGGGATCTATATAGGATTTCTATAAGGGTTCTTTTGGGGTTCTATGTGGGTAGTTCTCTAAAATAGGATCCCTCTTTAGGGGTTCCTTAAAGGGGATCTGTTCTATAATAAGGGTACCATAAGGTATTATGTGGGCAGTTCTGTAAAGTAGGGTCCTTTTTTAGGGGTTCCTGAGACGGATCTATACGGTTCTATAAGGGTACTATACGGGTTCTATGTGGGTAGTTCTCTAAATTCGAGTCCCTTTTTTAGGGGTTCCCTAAAGGGATCTACAGGGTTTCTATAGGGTACTATGGGTTTTATGTGGGTAGTTCTCTAAATGTTTAGGGTTTAGGGGTTAGGGTTCGGGGGTTAGGATGGGTTTTTCGGGTGATTCTCTGAATTAGGATCCCTTTTTAGGGGTTCCTGCAGGGATCTCAAATTAAAAGGTTTCTCTAGGATCTACATGGGTGCTATAAGGGTTCTGTGTGGGTAGTGTTTTAATTTAGGGTCCCCTTTTAGATCCCTCAAATAGTACTGTACGGCACCCCGAAAAAAGGACCTTATAAGGGACCCTAATTTAGAGAACTGCCCATATAAGAGCCTTAGAAGTCGAGAGGGTACATGTTTGTAAGGGGCTGCAGTGGCATAACCTAAGTGGTGAAGGATATTCTGTTCTTTTCGCTTCTCTTCTCTTTGATTCTATTCCGGTTTTTTCTTCTATATCATATGGAGTTGCATTCTTTGGTATTTCATTATTATCTGTCTTATTCAGGCATAATCTGCCATATTCTATCCGGTTGAATTGTGTGATGTTCTTTCATGTTTTATTCAGTTCTGTCATATCATATTATCTTGCTCTTTCACAGTATATTCTGTTGAGTTCTTTTCTAGTCTATTCTATTCTGGTCTATTGTATTAGGTTCTAGGGTGTTCTATTCTTATCTGTTGCGTTTTGCTTTATTCTATTCTGTTTTATTAGTTTCTATTTTGTTTAGTTTTTGTTGCGTTCTATCATGTTGAACCTCGTCAAACAGTATCACACATACTATACTAAGAGACAGTTTGCTATTAACAGCTTATATATTCCAGTATATGGATATATATAAATATATCTATACTTACACACACACACATATACATATATACACATGCATATACATATACATATATTATATGTACACGTGTACACACACATACATATATAATATAATATATATAATGCTATGTTATGTTATGCTATGCTATGATTTTGTATATTTTCATACTGTATTGTATGATATTGTATTGCCTGATATTTTCACATTTCCGTGTTTTTACACTTCCTTATGTTACATTATATGTTGCACTCTTTTGTGTTATACCAGAAGGAGTGTCAGCACATGCTGCATTAGTTCATGCTTTATAGTACAAATACAAATGATCATGTATTCTTGTGTTAGTATGTTCTGTTTCTATCATGATATATGAATGTATAATATTATATCATAACATATGTTATTAAGGTTATTTAGTCAGTAGTTGCATCATGTAAAATTTTGCTTTAATGTACTATCTTTTTTAAGGTTATTCTAGATTGGACTTAGACTAGGCTAGCTTGCCCTTTTAATTTTGTATTGATGTTATGGCTTTGTTGTTGTGACACGTAGGTTTCATCTTTGGTCCAAGGCAGAGCCTGCTGAACGTGGTAGACCGTGATCCTACAGTCCCTACCGCCACAGCGCAAGCAGCTCGTTGGCGGCATTCAGATTGTGTTTAGGGTGTAGGGTTTTGGGGTTTAGTGGCTTTAGGGTTTTAGGTATGGCGCTTTTAGGGTTTAGGGCGTAAGTGAGGGTTTGTATAATTAGTGTAGGGTACCTGAAACTATCAGCAGGTTCGAATGGGGATGATCCGAAAAGTTGACACTGCTTGGAGTTTCAGAGTTACATGTCGACCAGTAGCGCACGCGTCTTTGCATTGCAGCAGTAGCGGTTACAGTCTGCTGGCAGAAGCACGTGAGGTGGAAAGGAAAGCGATATGCAGAAATAAGCGTCGACATCAAGAATATCACTGCAAAAAGTATCGTAAAGAAGATTGCGAATATCACCGCGACGGCTGCTTCTGGGACATTCCTGCCGCGTAGAACATGATCGACTCCAGCGATGCCGGGCAGGGTGCTGGTGCGCAAAAGAAGGATGTGCCCTGAGCTTTTTTGACTGTGTCCCACAGGTCTTGTCCGTGAGCGGGCACCCGTAACGCAATCCGCTGTCCGGTAATCGGTGCCGTTTTTGCGGAACGGTCAGACATCTGGCAAGCATCCAAACTAGCCCGCCCGCAGAATCTCCAGACGGCCCAGTGCTGACAATGCTACGGCTTATTGGCGTAGGTTAGGCTCGATTCTATGGTAGAGCATTCTGAGTACCGTCGCTGCCAAGCCCCGTTGCTTGCATGCATGTGATGGCCAGATGTCAGAAAGCATCCGCGTGTGGCTTCTTCACCTTGAGCACAGGCAAGCGTGCATGTTTTGTGTCTGAAGCTTTTTGACTCCTCGCTGGTTTGCAGAATCCTCCCCTGATTCGTGTCTGAGTCGTACATACTATGCTCTGCCCCAAGCTTGTGCTGCTTTCAAGAGGTGTTGCAAGGCCCTCATTTCGTTGATGCCTTGGTGTTGGTGTGGAAACCAAAAGGGCCGTTCGTGTCTTCTCCAGCACACATGCTCGCGGATTTTGACAGTTGCTCTTTTCTTCTTTGTTGTTTTGTCAGTGTTGCATCTCTCTTTTTTCAACCTTGATGATTCTCTCGTCTATCTGTTTGTGGGGCAGAGCAAGAGGAGGGCAACACGAGAGCAAAAGGGAGCAGCATGATGGAAGCTTCCCAGGAGACTTTGCAATGATTCGTCTTGAAAATGCAATTATCTAGCATGCCTTCCCTAAACCCCATTCTCACATGTCTGCAGCATTTTGCAGCCACGGCCATGTCGAAGCTTACGTGCAATCAGCTATGATTAGCATCAGTAGCACCCCCCCACCGCCAATCGCTGCTACTGCACCACTACTACTACTACTACTACTACTACTACTACTACTCCTGCTGCTGCTACTACTACTACTACTACCACCACCACTACTACCACTACTACCACTACTACCGCTACTACCGCTACTACCACTA
>CAJNJA010005807.1:221-12044 GCA_905231915.1 Symbiodinium necroappetens
GCCTTAATCATTAGAACAGGGCTTGGGGGGCCCATGTTAAATGGAGTAGCCAGGACACAGAAGTTAGGGTTTAGAGTCTTTGGGCTTAACTTAGGGCTTGTAGGGCTAGTTAAGTTCCACGGTTGCCGCGTTTCTTGGCCAAGCTTGCTCTTGTTTTCATTGTAGCATGGCTATGTACACCCTCAAATGTTGAAGGGTTTCTGCACAGGTACATAAGCCCTGATCGAACCCCCCAAGAAACTGTCCAGAACCTATGTAAAACCCAATGCCACCCATTGCCAAACCAGTACTGCTGGATCCGGGCTTTCGAGTTCAGGTGTTTGTTGCTGTACGTTAAGACTTTCTTTATCGTTCTTACCACTGCTAATGTTATGTTCATTTCATTGCTTCACGACTAAGATCATATGGTTCACTTCGTTCATTTCATTGCTATCACGACTAAGATCATATGGTTCACTTCTCATTAGGAACTGAAGCAAGGCCTCATCAGCTAGGACCCCTCAAACAACGGCTACCGTTCTTCTAGCTCTAACCCTTCTTCGCAGTACCTGTGCGTAAGTCATCAACAGAAATCACAAACATCAAACCCCCAACCCCTAAATGTTACACCCAAAAACCCCTGATTCAGCTCAGAAGCAGCGCCGTACCAGCGGCGTTTGACCTCGTCGCCGATGCATTTCAGCAAGGAGCGATCTTCCTCGTCAGCATGGGCTACCATAGAGTACGCTCAATGTAGTTTCTTAGGGGCTGAGTACCCTAGAACAAAAAAAGGTTAACCTTTCGAGTTATAGTAGGATTATAGACGTCCCAAAAGAATAAAGGTTACCTACTGATCCTCTAAGGTTTAGAGCCTATGAGTTTAAGGTTTAGGTTTGAGACTGCGGGTACGGAGTTCAAGCCCAGGTGATAACGCGAAGCCTTGCAGCACAGTTTCTAAACCAACAGCCAAGAGCCTTAATCCCCAGACCCCACATTGATGGATTAAAAAGACACTTGCAAAAGCCCGTCGGGGTCACCGCGCTTCGGGTTGAGCAGATGTAGGCTGTGAGGGGTGCAGATAGAGAGGATTTTTCAATAAAAAGATTTAGAAGCTCTACCACCACTTTAGTTTTGTAGTCGGCCGCGTGGGGTGCAGAGTTTGGTAATTATGGAGGGTTTCGAACAATCGTGGGGGTAATCCTACCCACAACCTGTCTGACCCTGTCCAGCCCTATCCTCAAGCCTCAAAGTCTACGGCCCTAACTAACCTTGTCTGACCGTTAACCCTTCACCCTAACATCAGCCTTTCAGCTTCAACCTTTTAGCCTTGGAATTAACGACGCCGCCTTAGTCTCCCCCCCCCCCCACCCTCCCTAAACCCCTAGGCCCTAAACCCTAAACCCCCCCAACCTCCCCCCGGTTTCAAACCCTCATTGCAGCAGCCCAGGCAGGAATCTGATAACGATAAATCCTGGCATGACGATGAGGTCCCTAAACTGTGGGAATTATGGTATATTCCTTAACTTATTATGGGCAATGCAGGATTTATATCATCAACCGTAGTTCGAACGAAACCTGAGCCACGGGACCACCACAACTTCCGTCTCTGAACCCTAAACTCGAAAACCCAAGCCCTAAACCCTCAATCCTAAGCCCTAAACCATACACCCTCAACCTTGAATCCTAAGCCCTAAGCCATACTCCCCAAACCCAAAATCTCCCAAATGCCTCGTCGATTTCAATGCCACCCTCGTTGACCAGAACTGGGCGGTTGTGCGCCTCCTCTATGGCAACCTCCCAGGCTTTTGGTCGTCATAAAGCTTTCAGGGTTTAGGACTTTAGGGGCTTCAGGGGCTTCGGGTTTGGGGTCTAGGGGTTTAGGATTCAGGGTTTTAGGGGATTTAGGGGGTTTAGGGTCTAGGGTTTAGGGTTTACGGGTTTAAGGGATTTAAGCGATTTAGGGTCTAGGGTCTAGGGTTTAGTTGGGACTTTCCAAAGATTTATGGATTAAGGGTTAGGGGTTAAGACTGTTTCTTTGGGGGCTTGTTGGTTTCTGAGAAATGGAATTAAATAGCCAACGATCCAGGCCGTTGTAGTACAGAGTGCTATCGGGTTCCGGATTTGGGGCATTAGGTATTAGGGAGTTTGCCGGATCTTCTTTGTTGAACCTCGAAGAGTTCGTCAGTTTAATACACGGGCCTTAATAACTGGACTAGCTTTGGGGGCTATATCGGAGTAAACGCCCCTGCGCAAGCTCCAAATATCCTACAACCCCTAGGCATTCGAAGTGTCCGGGAGTTGAAAAGTTCAAGCGCGCCAGGGGGTAAGGCGCATGCTGATTCTTGAGTATCTTTTAAGCGAATGGCCGAGTTCCCACCGGAAAAACTGTGCTGCCGCCTTCTGTGGTCGCATTTAGGGCCAAACAGGCTGAAGATTGCCTACCCAGCTAGCGCGGCTTGCTGCTGCAATAGTTCAACTCTTGTAAGTTCGCCCTAAGCCCTAAACCGAAAGCCCTAAACTCTAAACCCTAAACCCCAAACCCGAAACCCCTAAACCCCACCTGCGTGTCCAAGTCTTTCGCGGCAATGAGTCGGTCCATCATGCTCTTCTTTGGAGCCAGGCGCTCATCCTTGCTGCACTCGTACAGCTTGTCGAGGAGCTTGTGGTACCTCAGGTGTACAACCAGAGAGTCTATCTAATGATTCGAAGACCTCAGAATAGACTTGCCGCAAGACCTTTCAATTAAGGAAGTATAGCTTCAATCACAACAAGCAACCCTGCGTGATTCGAGACTTAGATAAAAGCATGGTCATGAGCTGTTTGGGCAGGCATCTTCGGTGCCGGAAGCTTAGCTACTTCTTTCAGGATGAGGGTTCAGCTACCTTTTAGTTCACTTCCTTTGCTGCTGCCGAAAAAATGCAAGCAAACAGAATGTTCGTCCATCGCAAGTTCTGCAATATAGGCACCTCAATGCCTTAACTCAAGCCCCTCGATAAATACGAACCCCAACACCTGACATCCTGAAGAAACGCTTCACGGAATACCTAGAGTAAACCCCCCAAAAAAGTTGGACACACGGACTAAGGACGATTAGTGCTGGGACTCCCCCCACACATTACTCTTGAGGATTCAGGCGATTGGGTTTCCAACCCTTGGGGCTTCTGCTGTAGAGGGCATGGGGTTTAGGAGTTGAATTATGGGTTTGGGTTTAGGGTATAGGGTTTGCAGGGTTTAGGATTTTTCTACTGTCAACTTTTTGCCTTGCCAAGATACTCTGGCTGCTTGGCAGCGTCCTGCAGAAAGCGGGACTGTCTGATGTTCTCGGCCCGCCAGGCATCGTATCCATCGGTCAACTTCCACCTCAGGCAAGTAGGGGCGGTTGTCATTGGAGTAGGGCTGGGCATATTGCTTCAACCAGAAATCCTAAATACAGTTGATGATACAAATCCTGCATTACCCATAAGAAGGAATTTGCCACAATTCCCATAGTTTAGGGTCCTTAAGGTAATGCAGGATTTATACCATCAACCGTAGTATACCTTTCCACGGGCTGTAAGCTTCAGGGCATGTGACTAGTACTCATTCGTACCCCCATATTAGCCAGAACCGCTGCTTCCCTCGGCCGTTCGCGAACCCTAAACCCCGGACCCTTAGCCCCAACAGAGAGACCGTCTAGACCTCGGAAACCCAGAGCTTAGCGGTTTAGGGTTCAGGGCTCGGGTTTTGAGAGCTTCCATGGATCCAGAAAACGATAGGCTCCCAAGCTTCCCTGTAGGTTGTTCCTTATAGTGGTCCCTGTACCCGAAACCCTAAACCCAAAGCCCCTAAACCCAAACCCCTTAATCACCCATTCCCGAATTCCCCCTACTAAGAACAAGCACCCAGACCCTCAACCCTCAACTGTCGACCCCTCAAACTGACCTAATCACCCCCTGATAAACCTTTCCTCGATCTTGTAAAAGCCAGCCCCCCTTCAAAGGAAGCCAACACACTCGACACACAAAAGCCTAAGGTCTCATTGTCTCGTTGAGTGATGTTCCATCAGACCAGGGGGAGAAAAGCCGTTTGCCCTAAACATCTCAACTCCAGGGCCCCAAACCCCTAAACCCCAAACCCTGAACCCTAAACCCCAAACCCTAAACCCTAATCCCTAAACCCCTAACCCTAAACCCCTAAACCCCAAACCCTAAACCCCAAACCCTAGACCCGGGTGAGTCAGCAAAGCGTTGAAGGAGGCAAAAGCAAGCAAAGCCCCTGAGCCTTCGGCCCTAACCTCGGGTACTGTAGGAACCTGATTTTTCAAACAATCCTGGCCCCAGAACCCAAAATTAGGGTTTAGGGGTTTAGGGTTTAGGGTTTTAGGGGTTTAGGGTTTAGGGCTTTAGGGCTTTAGCTGTTTAGGGTTTAGGGCTTTAGGGCTTTAGGGGTTTAGGGTTTGGGGTTTAGGGTAACAGGGCTCATAATAAGGGCCCAGGGTTTCTTAGCCAGGTTCCGACATTAAGTTTCTTCAACAACCAGGCCCAAAAAAGTTCAAACTTTTTAGGATAGAACTCTTTATATAAGGCCAAAAAGTTTAAAGTTCTCCCATTGGCAATCTAAGCCTAAACCCTAAACCCTAAACCCCACACCCTAAACCCTAAACCCCCCCCCCCCACCCCTAAAACCCTAAACCCCCCTAAACCGAGCAACTCGTGGAAGAGCTTGTCATCCGAGCGGACAGCATCTTCGATGTATATAGGGATGCCTCAGCTCCCCATAAGGATTCCTTTAAGAGGGGCCCCATTACAACCCCCATACCAGGGCTTGGGGTTTAGGGGTTTAGGGTTTAGGGTTTAGGGGTTTAGGGGTTTAGGGTTTGGGGTTTAGGGGTTTAGGGATTAGGGGTTTAGGGGTTTAGGGTTTAGGCAGAGTCCATCATCGGGCATAGAACTCGTTTCAAAGCGCGATAGAACCCTATGAAATCCTCTTGAAACCCCACAAAACCCTGCAGAACCCTTTTAGAACCAAAGCCCCGTAAAAGCCCTTGACAAACCTACAAAAAACCCTACAAAACTTGATATTAAAATGCTACGGAATCGCATACATGTCTATAATTGTCTATAAGCCCACCCTAAACCCTAAACCCTAAATGTCAAGCTCTCAGCCCCAAAAAGACCTGGGTGCCAACGGTTCGGCGTGCCGCATCCGAGAAGACGCGCTCGGAGCGGAACGCAAAGAACCTCGGGGTCTGTCTCAGGGCGTTGGGGTTTAGGGCTCAGGGCGTTAGGGTTGAGGGCTTAGGGTTTAGGATTTTAGGGTTTAGGGTTTAGGATTTTAGGGTTTAGGGTTTAGGATTTTAGGGTCCTAGGGTTTAGGATTTTAGGGCTTAGAGTGTAGGGTTGAGGGCTTAGGGATTAGGCATAGGAGGGCTTCGGCCTTGAGGCTTAGGATTTAGGGCTTCGGGTTTAGGGCTTAAGATTCTTCTACGTTACTCCTGCTCTCGAACCCTCCTAAACCCTAAACCCTAAATCCTAAAATCCTAAAACCTAAATCCTAACTCCTAAACCCTAAACCAAAAAACCCTAAATCCTAAAATCCTAAAACCCTAAACCAAAAAACCCTAAATCCTAAACCCTACACGGCCCTAAACCCACTGACTTTGGGTTTGGGGGTCAAGGGCCGAAGGCCTCAGGGGCTTTTGGGCCTCAAGGCTTCGGGACTTCGGGGCTTCAGGTTGTCGCAGGTCAGCATCTTAGGAGACTCAGGGCTTTAGGGGTTTGGGGGTTTTGGGGGTTTTGGGGTTTTGGGGTTTAGGGTTTGGGGTTTAGGGTTTTGGGGTTTTAGGGTTTAGGGTTAAAGGAAACTACAGGTGGGGAGTTTAGCGTACATAGGGCGTCCATAAGGCTTGTATAAGGTAGATAGACTTTCAATAAGGCTCCTATAACGGCAACTAGCCACGTGAAAATGTCCTAGATTTAGGGGATTCTAAACGAAAACAGACAAACCCAAAAGGAATCCAAAGGGTCTAAACCTCTAAACCCCTAAACCCCAAAAATTCCAACACCAAAAACCCCTAAGCCCTAAACTCATAAACCCCTAAACCCTAAACCGGTACACCCTAAAGCCCAAAACCCTTAAATCCTAAACCAAGCAACACTGCCGCCGCCGGGACGAAGCCGAGGAGAAAGGCCCAAGCGCTTTGCAACGTCCGCTGCACGTTGGAGGTGTAGACAGCGATGCCTTGGGCTCTAGCTGTAAAGGCTCTAAGCCTAAACCCTAAGCCGCCCAGCCCCTATAAACCCCAACAGTCCTAAACCCTAAAATGGGTTTCGGGGTGTGCTTTTCGGGTTCCTCTTAAGGGCAGGGTTTAGGCCCTAAGCCCTAGACCCTAAACTCTAGACCCTAAACCCATAAAACCCTAGACCCTAAACCCATAAACAGCTAAACCCTTAACCCTAAACCCACAGGCTTTAAGGCTTTAGAGCTGAGGGTTCGGGCTTCTCGGGCTTTGGGGCCCGGGGTTCAAAGGCCTTGGGGGTCTCAGGCTTGGGGTTCTGACACCAGTGACGAAAGGCCTTTTGAAAGGGTGGGCTCTATTTGGCTCGACTTAGGGGCCTTTTGAGGCAGAGGGGAGTTTGGGGTGTTGTTTTTTATGTTGTTCGAGGGTTTCGGGGCGATAATTTCAACTTAGTTCGGATTGCTGTTGGTCTTCGGACTTTCCTTTAAAGCTTTAGCGTCTAATTGTAGGGCGAATGTGCTTTGAGCGCGAACTAACGTTCCAGAATCTAAGTCTCCGCTTTGCAGGCTTCCAAACTCAGCCTCTTCAGCTACAGCCTTGAGCCTTGAAGCACTACTTACACCCCAAAGACCTAAAGCATTACAACCCGGGCACCCTAAACTCTCAACCCGAAGCCCAAAGCCCTACAGTGCCAGCACCCTAAAACCGAATTTCGTGACGAAGGCTCTTCTCCCGTCCATCTTCTGAACGCCCTCGAAGAGTCCCGAAGCGCTTCCTTCCTTGCTGCTCTTGTTAAGAAGTGGCAATATTGGGGGCAGCATATGAGCAAACAAAGGTTTCGGTTTAAGAACCCTAAACCCTCAACATTACAAGTGTGATATTTTTCAGCAATCAAACTCAGGTTTCAGGGAAGGTTTACTATACTATACTGATAGTACGGAACCCCAAAGAGGAGTATTGCTACTTGTTCAGACCCTTCAGCTACTTACAGAGTCCTCATTAAGGACTCATAGTTTGCCGGTTTAGCGTTTAGTTTTTAGGGTTTAGGGCTTAGGGTTTAGGGTTTCTTCTGGCACACATATCAAGGCAGCACTAAGCTTCCGGCAGGGCCTCGGCCAAAGTATCGCCGCCGAAGCACGTGACCAATCTCCTGCAAATGGGCAAGGGAAGGGGTCTGCGGTGTATACACTCCAACTTTCCAAAGTTCAGGATTTAACCCCTTAGAGATTCGAGTTGCAGGGTTATTGCCAAGAGACAGTCCACCCGACCCCTTCCCTCCTGGAGCTGCTTGCTTCCGACCGGAGTCAAGTGGCCTTTGTAGCTTTCCTGGGGCGGTTTAGCGTTTATGGTTTAGGGTTTAAGGTTTAGGTTTTAGGTTTTAGGGTTTAGGGTTTAGGTTTTAGGGTTTAGGGTTTAGGGCTTCTTGAAACTAGAGCTATTTTACTTCGGGGTCGTTATAAGGGTTCCGACAGTCAAAGTCTCAATGACGGCCCGGTGGTTTGCTGGAACTCCCGTCGTTTCACACCAGATCTATGCACCCCCAACATCCGTAGCCGTCCGTGTGACGATGTAAAACAGCATTGACAAATTCCACTCACTCTCCTCTTGCTCTGCTTTTCAAGAGCTAGGCACAAAAAGCAAGCTCAATCTTTTGAAAGCACAAAGCTCTCCCAGTAGCTATTCAAGCTTCGAAAGTAAGACCCTAAACCCCAAACCCGGCTTCGAAAGTAAGAAACAGATCAGTTCCCGCACACCGCTGGCAGACGAAAGTCCCCAAGCCTTGAATCCCGCACGCTAAAACTGTTTTCGGGGTTGGGGTTTGAAAGTGCGAAGTACTGTTGATGGTATAAATCCCTTAAGGACCCTAAACTATGGGAGTTACGGTCTGTTCCCTATTATGAGTAATGCAGGATTTATATCATCAGCCGTATGTCCCAAACCCTACACCCTCATCCTCAAACCCTAAACCCTACACCCTAATCCTCAAACCCTAAACCCTAAACCCTAAAACCCTAGATAAACTAAAACCCTAAGACCCTAAACCCTAAAACCCTAGATAAACTAAAACCCTAAAACCCTAAACCCTAAAACCCTAAACCCTACACCCTAGTCCTCAAACCTTTCAGTAGAGCTAAGCTTCCCAGAAGGAGGTCCGAATGGGCCAGGCGAGGTCCGCCTCTCAGTCTGCGATAGAGTTCTAGCCTTGAAACGGGTTTAGGTTTAGGTTTTAGGGTTTAGGGTTGAGCGCTTTCCCCAGAGAGCCCAATACCCCTAAATGAAGGACTGTACCTTAAGGGGGTTTTAGGGTTGAGGGTCTAGGGGGCTTCGTATTACGATTGAGGCTAGACTCCTGAGTTGGAGGGTATTGCCTCTTTGGGTCCGGCCTTGGACGGCTTAGTAAGGGTCTTTGTAAATCACCCAGAGAACCCAATACCCCTTACTTGAGGAAAAAACCTGAAATCATCATATTAAGGCCCCTATAGTTTAAGGTATATTCTTGAATTAAGGTGTATTGGGTTCTCTGGGCATTCCTAGGGCGCCATGGTCCTGTCCGGGCTCTTGTAGCCTTTAGATGGGGTTTTGCAGTTTTGCTGATTTCTGCTGCACCCTTCCTTGGCCGACTTCTGAACCCCTCGTAAAAGTTAAACTCTTAGCTTACTTATTCGAGTTCATATAGAACCCCCAAAAGTAAAAGTCCGAAGAGCCAACCACAAGAAAGCTAAGCTTCCAATCCTATAGCCTGAAATCTGAACCCTGAAGGCCAAACTGAAAAGCCTAACCCTGATATCACTTAATCCAGGGATACTCCTTAAGTCATCCTGTAGGAGGGTTTAAGGTTTAGGGTTTAGGGTTTAGGGGCCTTCATATTAGAATAGGATAGTTTTTTTTTTTTTTTTGGGGGGGGGGTTCCTTATTTTTGTAATTATAGTATCCTGTAACCCCCCAAACCCTCTTCCAATTGTTAAGGCCCCTATATTAATATGTGACACCAAGAGCCCTCTTGCTATTGGCTAATATTGTGAAACCCGGCGTAGCAACTTTTTAGGTTGGCTCTCGGCAAAGGGCTTCTCTGCAAGCCTTCCCCGTGGGCTTGGTTGGGAAGCGCGCTCCATGCCGGTGTACCAAGACCACCTGGGGGATGTCAGGCGTTCCTTATAGTTGAAATTATGTTCTTAGTTGCTGAGTTCCTAAGCATAAAAAAAAAGTGCAAACTTTCAGTTCCAAAAGGGATAATATTATCACAAAAAGTCCCAGACCCCCTCGACCTTAAACCGTCGGCATTCCCAGGGCGCTTTCGGACTGAGACTGGTTTGGGGCTCGGTTGGTAGAACTAACATACGGGTAGTTCTCTAAATTAGGGTCCCGTTTAGGGTCCTTTTTATACGGGTGCCGTACTATATTGGGACCCCAAAAAGGGACCCTAATTTAGAGAACCACCCACATCGATCTTTACCCATGTCACCATACAGTTAGAAGTGCAGCTGCAATTAGTCTTTTCAGGACTGAGATCCATACAATTCCTGAGGCTCGCGGTGCAAACGCGAGGCTAGGGTTTAGGGCTTAGGGTTTAGGGTTTAGAAAGATTCCAACTCCCGGATGGTTGAAACAACCAGCAGCAGCTTGATGAAGAGAAGCAAGAAGAAGAGCACAACAGCGAAGATATAAAGTTAACCCCAGAATCGCATGTAAGCACACCCCGAACTGTGAGCCCTGCCGCCTTTTAAAACCAACCAAAACAGACAAAGAACCGATAGATAATCCTTCGAAGCCACCTAGGGGCTGCTACAAGTCATCCAGCGTTCCCCTTGCGTCCCTAAACCCTAAACCCTAAAGCCTCAAACCCTAAACCCTGAACCCTGAGCCCTAATCCCTAAACCCTAAAGCCTCAAACCCTACAGCCGAAACCCTGAAACCCAATGTCTTCAAACTTTCCCAAGGCCCCCACCCAGAGAACCCAGTACCCCTTAATTGAGGAATATACGTTAAACTATATTTTTAAGGCCGCTATAATTTAAGGTATATTCCTTAATTACGGTGTATTGGGTTCTCTGGGCACTGAAGCTCCGGAGCTGGACTAAACTCTCGCGGCACGCTGCAACTCCGACGCGTAAAACCCCTACAAGACCACCCGAAAAGCGTTATGAAAACACGTCAGCCCTAAACCCTAAACCCTTATCCCTAAACCCTAAAACCCTAAACCTTATGAATCTCAACACCGCCCACCTGCTGCAGGGACTCCGCATCCTCTGCACTCAGGGGCCACGGGCTGCCACCTTGAGAATCACCTCGCTCTGCTGGCAGCTTACGGTATTGCATATGTAATGTAGGGGCCTAAATAATTACCTATACGATTTTGTGGGTTCCATATTATAAATATAATCTACTGGGCTCCAAAACCCTACATTAATCATGTCGAAAAGGCTACCAGCCATGCATCGCCATTCCCTAGGTTGGGTTCACGACCTGGGGTTTGGGGTTTCGGGGCAATTCATGGAGGTACCCTGAATCTCACGGCTCTTGTTTCTTGCCAAGACTACACTGTTTTGATGACGTTGAAATATCACCTTCCAGAGCGACCCAACAAAAGTGTCAAGGTCTTGCTGAGATTAGAACACGGAGTTACGTAGGATTCTAAACAACATCTGATCTACTGTGTTCCGACTCATGGCACCTTCAACCCCACTTACGAAGACCCTTCATCCTGTAAGCATAAAGCCTCGCCCCTGACTAGAAGGAAACACCTAAACCCTAAACCTTAAACCCCAAGCCCTTAATCCTAAGACCTAAGGCTGGGCACTGGCTCGAGGAATGCTGCTGGAAGAACTCCTTCCACAAAGCCCAGCGCGCCCGGCACTGTGAGTGAACGCCTGAGACGGTTTATGGCTTAGAGCTTAACCCTAAACCCTGAACCGTGAGTGCTTAGGTGATGATAGAGGGATGAAAAGGGAATCCTTTGACCGACTTTTCGATGTTCCCCGCGCAGCAAGTTGAAAGACCAGGATTCTTTTTTTTACTTGCTAATCATTTTTACAATCGAAGCCCGAAAAACGCAAGGACACTAGTTCGAAACATACTTTACGATAGCAGGGTGTCTTAATCAGGGGTCTACCCTAGTCCTTTATCTAAATTAAGGACCCACACAAATTAGAGTAAGGTCTCAGCGTGCCTTATGACTTATCGTGAGAAGCCCTCGGGAATGATGTAGGCATACATAAAAATACGGTTGATGATTTCAATCCTGCAACACCCATAATAAGGCATATACCAGAATTCCCATAGTTTAGGGTCCTTAAGGTAGTGCAGGATTTATATCATCAACCGTACTTATGCAGGATTCGAATCTACACTAGGAGTGAGGGGATGCGGCCCCGTGGATTTTCCACAGATCCTTAAGCTCAGTCTTGACTTGATAACTCCTGAAGCCAAGCCTAAACCCTAAACCCTAAACCTGAAAGACTAAACCATAAACCTGAAACCCTAAACCCTAAGCGGTCACACGTATGTAATAGCCCGCGTGGGTTTTCGCAAGCAGCATATTTTTCGAAGGCGCGCCCAACCCACGCCTGCCAGCAAATGTGAGCAATTTGCATTTATGCTTGCTGAAGTGACTATGTAGGATCATACTG
>CAJNJA010005808.1:2039-14652 GCA_905231915.1 Symbiodinium necroappetens
ACCCTACTACGCCCTAAAGCCTAAACCCTAAAGCTCTGCCTGCAGGAGCGCTCCAGAGACGCGTCCAGGCGGCGTAGATCCAGGCACCCCCATTCTGGGTGCGGCTGCTATTCTTCTACTACTACTGCTACTACTGCTACTACTACTGCTACCACGACTACTACTACTGCTTCTACTACTACTACGACGACGGACGACGACGACTACTACTACTACTACTACGGCCACTACTGCTGGGCAGGTATAGGCCTCTGCGCAAGGTACAGGTCAAAGTGTCGCGGGAAGCATGGAATACCACAAGCCCCGTGTTTAGTTCCTGTCGAGTCAAGCATTTCTAAACCCTTAGCCCTATACCTAAGCTCCAACGTTTCTTAACATGCGCACATCGGAGGAGTCCCAGGACAAGCAACGGATGGGAGGAACCTGAAGTGCTTGTAATATCACTCTTGCTCAACCCCTGATGCCCCCGGCCCCCGCCATCCATTAGACTATAGTCCTCCCCAGGCCCTGAGACATCAACAACGATCGCCGTCGCCTAAACACCAAACCTGCCTACGCAAAAGGTCTCCCGTAGTATTACATGGTGGTGGGTCGGAATAAATAGAAAAGGGTCCCCTAATAGCCCCAGATAACTATGCTAAAATATTACACCCTAAAACCTATTAAGGCCTCTGCATCATGTCCCCCAATTAGGGTGCACAACATCCTAACAACTCCTTACATTGGGAAAGGTGGGCTTGGGGCTGAAAGTCCTCCATAGTGCACAAAAAAGTGTCTCTAGTTCGGGATGTGGTAAGTAGCATTGTACTTCCTTTTTGCGGCTACCTTTTAGGATCCTTAATATAGAACGGGTCAAACGAGACTAGAGGCACATCGCAAACATCTGGACACTAAATCTCCCGTACGGATCGTTGGAATGAGGGTTCTTAATTACGATGAAGCAGAATCGCTTCAAGATTCAGTAGGTGTTTACACTTTAAACTTCCCTCGACACTGAATCCTAAGGCTAAGGAGAGATTAGGGCCAGGGTGTTGTCCCTAATGGCTTCTGAAAGCCACTCCCACAGCCTACAAGGTTCAGGAGACATGATGCAGAGGCCTTAATAATCAGAGATGTTATTATTTTTTTTTACCGGATTTAGGGGTTAGTTGGGGTTTCGGGGTTCCCTAAACCCTATACCATGTTTCGTCCCTACAAAAAAATTGCCAGGTCGCCGGACCGCCGGCGGCGGGATGCATCGAGGGCCGGGGCGCCTAAGCTTGGCTCCGTTTTGGGAAGTACCTGTCGTCGGTTTAGGGTTTAGGATTTAGGGTTTAGGGGTTCAGGGTTTAGAGGTTTAGGGTTTAGGGGTTTAGGGTTTACCGGTAGCCTCCATTGCAGTTCCTTTTTTGTGGTTTAACCAATTATCTCTTAAGGATTTTATAAGGTATCCCCAAAAAGGAGCTACAATGGAGACTGTAGGCAGAGGGTCCTTATCAAGGCTCCTCATAGCAAAGGATATTTGGTTTTTGGAGATCCGCAACTCCACTAGAAGTCTGAATCAATGATGTACCCATAGTTGGCTAGAGCCGACCTCAGTGGGAAGGCTTTAAAGGTATCTCTAAATTAACCAATGACCTAAAGCAAAGGTAAGTGTACCAATTGTCGAGGGTCCTATTCCTGGTTCAAAGGCCGTAGAAGGTTAGCAGCTCGCGGCTCATGGTACCCTTGCTGTAAACAAGCTCGGAGCATGCTTTAGGAGCTTAGGGATGTTTAGGGTTGAGAGTTTAGTATTTGGGGTCTACCTACAGTCTCCATTGTAGTTCCTTTTTTTGTTTTAACCCATTTTATAACAAGGAACCTAAAAAGGTAACCCCAAAAAGGAACTACAATGGAGACTGTAGGTAGGGTCTGGGGGTTTCGGACCCAATCATAAACCATTACATAAATCCTACTCCTCGGTCTTTTGACATTGCCTTGTCCTACCATGTTTAGGATTCTTGGGCTCCTGGTAGAGGGCTTGGGGTTGGAAAATAAGTTTGTGGTGTCGCGTCGTGTGAGTTTTCAATATATGGGGCCGAAATTCTCGTTCTGCACTGTCCTCCGGATTTTTAGGCTACAGGTCCAGGGTGTAGGGTAAGCAGATCCTGCTTGGCATCCTCCCGGCCTCTCTGAAGAGTCAAACACATGAGGGCAGTTCACATTGAGCTTCTGAGGGTGTATACCACGCCTTCATTTAATGAATATTGGTGAGGGTCTTGTGGGAAAGGTTTATGAGCACTAGCTTGTTTCAACGCAGGCCAGCGTAGTAACAGGACCAGCCTGAGAACTGGGCTGCGCCGGTATCTCTGGAGCCAGCATCCAGCCAATGACACCTCATACCAGATTTGGCTGTTGACCTGGAAGTTGCTGAAAGCTTGAAACTTGCGATGCGTTACGTTCGACGTTTCGGGCTCACGACCGCCACCACGACAACGTCGACGGCTGCTGCTGCTACTGCTGCTGCTGCTGCTGCCGCTGCTTCAACCCCGTTCTCTATACTCGAGCCCAATACTTTCTTAATGTATCTCTGGCGTAAAGATCACCAAAACCCTATTCCCTAAGGGTCCTTGGCCCCAAAGTAGCTACATAGAGACTACTTTATGGCCAAAGTATATACTATTTGGGTACGTGGACCCTTAGAGATTGCGAATTGTTAAGGCCCCAACATTAAACTTGTTTCTCAAAGCCAAGGAGGCAGAGAAGAAGACTTCAACACCCGACCAAGGCTCTCCGTGGTAGGTTCAGCCATAGGGCTGCGCAGCTACGGCTGAGGGGTTTATAGGGTCTGGGGTTTATAGGCCTTATGGGGTTTAGGGTTTTGGGTATATAGGGTTTCAGGGTTTAGGGGTTTTGAGTTTTAGGGTTTAGGGTTTTTATTGTTTAGGATTGTTGAGGTTCAGGGTCTAGGCTTTGTGGGTTTGGGAGTTTACGGTTTAGGGTTTGTCGGAACCTAGAGAGGTCCAAGTGCGAGATCCCCCTGACACCCTCAGATCGGCAGGGCCGCAGCGTGTGGAGAGCTTCAGAAAGTTGGGTTTATGGTTCAGGGTTTATAGGGGTTCTTAGATGGAAGAAGGGCGCAGGAGGTTTAGGATTGAGGGTTGAGGCCAAATTCTGAAAGGGGTTTGGGTTTAGGAATCGGTTTCAGGGGTTGCTTGAAGGTTCAGGGTACTTGGTATGCCGAGCGCCCAGTTCTGAGTGTGAGGATACAAAGCCAATGATCGACAAAATGTCCGTCTTGTTCCTCGGCGTGCCACTATCACATGAACCGCCAAGCAGGGGCTGGCGACAACTGCCATACATAACGGCTCTGGGGGTCACGTAACCTATATACAGCAAGCTACTTGTCAAGGCTGACGGAGCAGAACCCTCAACAGTCAACTGGGCCTCCAGGGTACCATACCATGTAAAATACAGCGTAGAACGGAACTAAATTCACTTAGCCCTGAAACCCTAAACCTTGAACCCCGGAACCTGTCAAACCTTGAAGCTCAAAGCCCTTGAACACGAAACCCTTAAGCCCTTGGGCCCTAAAGGCCTCGAAACCCCGAAGCCATGCGAATCTGTTGCCAGTATCCCCAAAAAACGAGAACGTCTCCTCGAAACGCTTAAGAGCCCTACACCCTATAATCCTGAGCCCTTAAACACTCAGACCCATTATGAACCCTACCCCCTGAACCGTTGATCCCCGAAACACTAAACCACCAAGCTCCTAATACTCTAATCTAAGCCCTAAACTCCTAAAGCCTTAGAGCCCGAAAGCCATTAAAGCCCTAAAGCCCTAAACCCTAAAACCCTAAACCCTAAAACCCTAAACCCTAAACCCTAACCTAAAGCCTAAACCCTAAACCCCTAACCCTAAAGCCTTATCCTACGCCGCACAGCTCGCCAGGTGCCAAGTCCCCCGAGGTGCCAAAGCCACCGGCAGAGGAGGCGAAAGAGCCGCCGCCGCCAGCGGCAGAATCCGAGGCTCCCCTGGGGGTTCCTTAAGGCGTCTAGAAGGATTTAGGGTTTAGGATTTAGGATTTGGGTCTTAGGGTTTAGGATTTAGGATTTAGGGTTTAGGGTTAAGGATTCAGGGTTTCGGATTTAGGGTTTAGGGTTTAGGATTCAGGGTTTGGTTGGTTAGTGTTTGGTAGGCATGTTCACGGTATCGCAAAGGTTCCTATAAGACTATAGGCTATAAGGTCTCAAATTAGCCCAAAAGCTTTCAAATATGAGCCCTTGGAGCCTTACAGGCTTCTGGATTCTGGATCCTCCCGTATGCCCCAATTTTAAGCCTTTAATTAACCTTCAGGGTAGGACTAAGAAAAAAGGGGCAACCGCTACAGTAGTGTAGGCTTGCTACCGTACGTTACTACTACTACTACTACTACTACTACTACTACTACTACTGCTACCACTGCTATCACTGCTACCACTGCTACCACTGCTGCTACTGCTACTGCTACCACTGCTACTGCTACTGCTACTGCTACTGCAACCGCAACTACTGCTACTACTACTGCTTCTATGACGGCGCCCGCTGCGGACATTAGCCACGACATCAACGGCATAGCCTAATTTCGAATTGCAATTAGTAAATTTGGTGCATTTTTTTCAGATCATTAACATGAACTCCCCACCTGTGTCCATACAGCGGCAGTTTTTTCTTTGGGGGGTTGGGGGGGGAGTCAAGGTAAACCTGAATCACCCAATAATAAGCTTCGGTTTAGTTCCTGGTGTGTGGTGCACGAGCAGACGACTCATAACAACTTTTGAGTCACATCCTTGGATTATAGTCCCGTAGTTGCAATAGTTGAATGCCTTTGCTCTAAGTACAAGGCCCGTCGATTTTTGTTGGGGCTTCACGTTCATCCGCAAGACGGCGGCAGGGACACAGCAGTAAAAGCTAAAACCTGCCGGCCCAAAATCCGGCATGTTGGGCCCAAGAGCACCAAGAGAACCCTCAGGCCTAATTACCTAAACCCTAAACCCCCGAAGCGCTAGACCCACCTGTAACCGAAAAGACCTTCCTTTTTCAGAAACTACATGTAGAAACCATACTAAGGAACCCGAAAAAAAGTAGGTCTTTTCAGTTACAGGTACACCTTGAGCCCTATAGAACCCTGAAGCCCCAACAAATCCAAAGAAGAGCGCCCACATTTCTGAGGCCCTGCTGATCAGATAGGGCCCTCAAGGTTTAGAGGGTTAAGCATTTGGGGCTTAGGGTTCAGGGGTTTTGGGGTTTAGGGATTTGGGGTTTAGGGTTTAGGGGTCTAGGGTTTAAGGGTTGACGGTTTAGGGTTTAGGGTTTGGGGAGTTTAAAAGCTCTGTCGACTTGACAAGTCACAGTGAGTAAGATGGATTCTTATGCGGGTCATAGTCGATAGACTCATAGAGGCCTCCTAGGAAACTCTTCCCCCAGAGCCTTCTGAATCCCACGAAAAAACTTGTACAACCCACAAGACTTCATAAAGCCCATGAAACCACATGGATGCCCCCAAACCCACAGATCTTTTTCCAGGACGTTGCAAAGAAGCGCTTCGAGGACTTTCTGAGCGGACTACATGCAGATTCATTACAGAACGCTAGTTGTGACAGGGTTTCCGGGTGAGTCCAAAATGCATTCTAAATACCAGACAGCAAAACCCTGTAAAGTCAGTCTGAGCTTTGGTGGCTTGGGGTGCTTCGCGATGCACAGCTTTTCATGACTTGCAAGGTCCATCTGCGTGAAGGGTTTAGGGCAATGTAATTAAACGCTAAACCCCAAACCCTAATGTAATGTAGTGTGGACCCATCTAGTAGTATTTACTGTGATCTCAGAGTAAGATACGGGAACCCCGTTCGTGGCTGCCAAAGTATATATGCTGTGTAATATAGGGATCTGAATCCGCAATGCTGTCCCCTTACATATAGGCTCCTTAGTAGTTCGTTTTTGGGATTACCTTGTAGGATCCTATATATCAACTACAAAAAGGGAACTGCTTAGGAGCCTATGGGTATATATGCTCCCAGTATAGTTCCTATGTAGTAAAATATGACCCCGTCTTCCAATCATCAACCCCCCCATCTTATCCTTTTGGCCTCAAAATTGCCTCATCAACCCCCCATCTTATCCTTTCGGGCTTCAAAATTGTCAAAAGCCTTGCGTAGGAGGCTTCGACTCATAGTATCATGTACCCCAAAGAGAGCCTTTATCTAACAAATCCCTAAACCCTAAACCCTACACCCCATAGTGAGTCGATTGGTATGTGTCTTAGACTCTGAACGCTTAGCGCGAACCACAGAGCATATACTCTGCCATCATGGCATTGGGTCCCAAGTGGCAAAAAAAACTTGTAGCTCCCTACCCGTATTATACGTATATATATATATACATACACGTACTTATTTAGCTACTCATCTATTGGTGGGTTTATTCGTTTATGGACCCTACACTTTGGGTAGCCTCGACATGTAGCATCTTGGGTCTCTGCAGGAGATTCCGGACCCTCTAAGGAAATACCCTAAACCCCAAACCCCATACTCCCCAAACCCTATAAACCTCAAACCCCAACCTCTTGAACCCTAGACCCTCAACACTACACCCTAAACCCTAATGACCCCCATACACCCTAAACCCTAACTCCCCATACACCCTATACCTTAACTCCCCTTCTCCCTAAACCCCAACTCCCCTACTCCCTAAACCCTAACTCCCTACTCCTAGACCCTAAACCCGAACCCCCCTAAACCCTGAGCCCTAAACCCTAACTCCGGGACCCTGGCACTAGGGATACGAAGCCAGGAGATGATGAAGCGCGTGCAGGCCTTCGCCCAGGAGAAGGAGAAGACCTTTGAGGACCGTTTAGGGCCTATAGGGGTTTAGGGTTTAGGGTTTAAGACCTTCGAGGATGGTTTAGGGCCGAATGAGGGGGTTCGAGAGTAGCGGGTTTAGGGGTTAGGGTGTAGGGGCTTTGGGGATTCGAGTCTGGGGCTTAGGCGCTTGGGGATTTGAGGTTCAGGGGATTGGAGTTTTGTTATGCGGTAAGTTTCTTAGAGTGGCTTCGATATAAGGGGCTCCATAAAAAAACAGGCTCTTAACGGCTACTATGAGGGATTCGTATTGGGTCCTTAACAAAATGAACATGTTTTCAGGGTATGTTGATGTATGACTATAGCAAGCACGTGTCGTGTGACTAGGGCTTAGGGCTGTGTAGAGTTGGGATTTGGGGAGTCGGGCTGAGTTTCCGCATGTAACGCCGTATGCGTTACAGGTCCCACAGTGTTTAGGGTTCTTAGGAAGCATTTCGTGTTCTGAGTGTAGGCTTATCTGGGTTCTTTTTCGTGGAATTACCTTTAAGCTAATTACCATAATAGGGGTCTATAGTAAATAATATGGTTTCTCTAGCTTCACAGTATGGTAACTGAAAAATCCAGTAACAAGACCCCAGTTATGGTTTAGGAGTTTAGGCCATTCTTTACGGCAGACTTGTGGGGACTGCTTGGGTTCGGGTTGTTGGGTTTCTCGTTGTCATTTTCGGATCCTTGTACTGTCTTCCTTGTTCTGTCTTGGCGGCGACCGGAAAATAATGGCCCAACACCGAACAAGGCTATTATTCTACATTTTTCCGGGGCCCAGGTAAACGTAACATTCAAAGTTCGCGATCCCTAACCCTAGACCCTAAACCGCGAGCAGCTGTTGGCCGAAACCAGAGTCGGGCACGTTCCTTCGCAACTGACCTTGGAAACTTCCCATGGCTGCTAGGTTCTTGTGAAGGAGTTTAGGGTTTAGGGTTAGGGACGGGTTTAGGGTTTAGGGAAGTGCATGGGGGGGGGGGGGTGGGCAATGAGGAGGTCGGTAGGAATGGTTTGGGGTAGTTCATCTTATTATCATTTTTCAATAGTCCTCCATGACCCAGGGAGCTTTCGCTTGCAACCCGGCTATAATCCCCACCCGAAGCCATAATCCTTAATTAAGGAATATAGCTTAAATCAAAATGTTAAGGCCCCTATCATTTAACGTATATTCCTTATTTAGGGGGTATTGGGTTCTCTGTGGGGTACCAGAAGGAGAAATTCAATGCTGTTGTTCATCTTGGGCCCCTGCCAAAGTGATTTCTGGAGTCGAGGGCGAGGGCTTTCGCGGTGAAGAAAGGCCACGATGGAGAGTTCGAGGCGAACTTTCCCCGTGCCTCGGTGAAGGGCGGACCTGGCCGATCGGAGGTAACTGCGAGAAGTGTCGTCCTCCTGACGGACAAGACGTCGTTCGAGACACCAACACCACGGTACCCAGCGCCGCCTCCGTATCCACCAAAGGGGGAGAAGATCGAGGTGGAGTCCGAGAGCGAGTTCTCCATGGTGACAGCACCGAAAACTCCACCGGGAAGAGAGACATTTAGAGAGCGTCGTATAAGTCCGAAGCCCTGAAGAAAAATAAACTATGGGTAGTTTTCTAAAATAGGGTCCCTTTTGGGGTCCCTTTTATAAGGGTGCCGTACTATATTGGGGGATCTAAAAAGGGCCCCTGATTTAGAGAACTACCCCTATAGTAGACATCATCACGTAGTCAATATATCATAGTAAACGTTGGCAAGCGACAAAATTAGTACGGATTCGTACAATGAAGCCTACTGCACTATAACAACACCTCAAACCCTATCAACCCTACCTTGCAAGACATCCTAAACCCTAAACCCTATAAACCCTAAACCCTGAACCCTAAACCCTAAACCTAAGCCCTAAACCCTAAACCGGAAAACCCGAAACCCTAAACCCTAAACCCTTGAGCCTAAACCCTTAAACCTAAGCCCCAGCCTAAACCCTAAACCCTAAGACCTACAGTCTAAACCCTAAACCCTAAAACCGCTTCATGACAAGGAGCGTGAGGCCGAGTGCCGGGCTATGGAGGAGGCGCCTTCGGTTTGAGACCGGCGGGGGGAGGGGGGGTTTAGGGTTTAGGGGCATGGGTTAGGGTGTAGGGTTTAGGGTTTAGGGGTTTAGGGTTTTGGGTTTAGGGGTTTAGGGTTTAAGGGTTTAGGGGTTTAGGGGTTTAGGGCTCAGGGTTACAGGGTTTAGGGGTCTAGGGTCTATGGTTTAGAGCTTTTTCTTGTGGTGGGGTGCCTGATATTGTCTGAAACTACAGGGTTCTTGCGGATTTGGTGATGTGCTTTGGGGTTTGATTGTGTGTATCATGCGGGTTGGATGGCCCATGGCTGTCGCATTTGGTGTTTTTTACCAGTTAAGTCGAGTTCAGAGGTTGTTCTATACATCCTTCCTTGGCCGCAGATCCTAACCAGAACAAGGCAGTCTACCCCAGGTTTGGGGCCCCTGTAGGCGACATAACGCTACTAAGCGATGGTCTGGGGTTTGGGGTGTTTTAGGGTTTAGGGTTTAGGGGGGGTTTTCGACTGGGTACTAGGTCTTCCGTTTTCTACGGGACCAATTTAGCATTATTTCACGGCACAAGTGCCTTCAAACAAAGACTCACACCTGAAACTGTCTAATGGCTTACGACTCGTCCCCAAGCCTAAACCCGTTTACCTAAGATTTCGGCTGTTCGCTTGGAGGTCGTTTGTGGCTTTTCAGGTTGCCCTCTAGGAATGTTTAGGGAGTGCAACTTTTGGGTGTCACTGTGGTGATGTTAGTAGTATTATACCTATATAGACCCTCGAACAACGGAGCTTTGTGTGGATATCCGATTTTTCGGGTTAGTCATTATCCCATGTTACGACATAAAAGGCCACCAACAAGCAAATACAACACACATGAGCCACTGCCCATAGTCTCCATTGTAGTTCCCTTTTTTGGGTTTAACCAATTCAATATCAAGGAAACCCTAAACTCTAAACCCGAAACCCTACACCCCAAAAAGGAACTACTTAGGGGCCTATGGGTACTGCTCTTCGACTTCCAGGCCGAGAAGAAGCGCAAGGAGGAGGAGGAGAAGGAGGAGAAGCCCAGCACCGATGGCAAGGTCCAGCCGTGCTTAGGGTTTAGGGGGGTTTAGGGTTTTAGGGTTTAGGGTTTGGGGTTTAGGGTTCAGGGTTTAGGGTGTCGGTGTAGGGCTTAGGGTTTAGGCTTTAGGGTTTAGTCGCTTACGGCCCCCTAAAAATATCCTCACTCCTAACCCGACATCGCCCTCAACAAGCAGTAGTTGACAGACGCGAGCCCTAAACCCTTGAGTCCGTTCGGCTTAAACGGACTGTTGCCTTAGTCTCCTTTGGTTTTCGCGGCTGCTGTGCGTTAAAGTTCGTTAAAGTTTAGGTTAGGAGGGCTAAACCCGAAAACCACACACCCTAAACCTTAAATACCTGAAGCCGAAATCCTAGGACCCGAAAGCCTTAGGAAGAGCCTCACAAAAGACAACACTCAACCCTAGAACCCTATGGCCCCACCCCCTGAAGCCCTAGGGCTCTACGGACTCATATTTTAAGGCTTTGGGCCCAAAAACCCATACCATAATGAGGCTTTGGGGCTATTTTGAGCCTTAGGGGAAGGCCCTCAGCCCTTAACCCTAAAGTCAGGCAGCCCCGGTCCAATGGACTTCCATGGTTTCCGATGCGTCCACTGTTTCCCTATAAGGGCTCATGTACCGAAATAGGAGTATACTTTTGCCTTAAAGTAGTCTCTACATAGGTACTTTCGGCTCAATGTATATAGTATGTGAGTAATTGCATGGACCCTTAGAGGGGTTTAACCCTAGGCCCCTAAGTTGTTCCTTTTGGGGATTACCTTATGGGATTCTAAATACAAACCATAAAAGGGAACAACTCCGGGGCCTATGGGTAACCCCTAAACTCTAAACCCCAAAAGAAGAGAGGGGGGCTTAACCCTGAACCTTAAACCCTAAACCCTAAGCCCTAAACCCTAAACCCCAAACCCACCGTTTCCGACGTGGAGGATCAGGAGGGGGATGACAGCAAGAAGCCCGCGGAAGAGGTCGGGACTTCAGCTTGTTCCGGATCTTCTGTTCAAAAAAGGGGCCTTAAGAATTAGAATAGGGTTTTGGGATCCTTTTATAGAATATGTTTATGCGTAGGGGTTCAGACTCTATGGGGGGGGGACTTCGAGACGCTTAGGGTTTAGGGTTCAGGGGAACTTCGAGATGTAAGGTAAGTACCCAAATACTAGTGTTACAGGTACCAATGGCCGTAGACGCCTGATCCATAAACCCCTCTGCAACAATAAGGATCAGATCATGGGATCCCCATATTTATTGGGACCTGCGAAGAAAGGGCTGAACATCAGAATCAGGGGCTAAAGCACAGTGTGTGGGAGCTACGTATAGCCCTACTGCTTGAGAACTCGCACCCTTGGGATCCGGCGCAGGCTTGCAAGAGCACGTCAACTGCTCCCTCGAAGTTCGAACCTGGATCCAACCCCAAAATTGCAGCCCTAACTATGGCCTTAACCGCTTGAGAGCCCTATCCCCAAACCCTGACAGTTTTTGCTCTTGGATTCGAAGCTGATGCTCGTTGGGATTGTACTACAGTATATGATGTCCCCATAAACCCTCGTCTAACTATTGAATCTTCGGGTTGGCGTCGGCCTAGACCCCTCCAACTACCCTCGAAAAAACCCTAAATACCCACAATGACCATAAGGGCTCTGTTAAAGGGCGGGGAAGCCGTCGATCTGGAACCCCCTGGAGGGGCCGAAGAACCCAACTTCCCAGGCTAAGCCCTAGAGCCAGGAACCCCCCACGCGCCCTTTAGTAGAGCCCTATAGTGGTCCTTGATATTAGGTATCTAGGGTCGTTTAGACGGTAGTTGAGGGCCTAAGTAGGAGGAGCGCAGGGCTTGATCCGATATTCGATTCTGCAAGCGTATCCAACTCTTCTCACACAACGCCGGAGGCGAACCTATCGACCGTGCCAGCTGCTCAACCATGCTTTCAACTTTAAGCCCAAAGAGCCCCATAAGTCTGCAGCCAGTCACAAACCCAAGACCCCCGCCCCAACAAGCAAGCTTGTTACAAGTACCCTCAAACGAACACGCAGCCAGAGCCAAACACGTGCACCCTTGTGAGCCCTAAACTCTAGACCCCTCAAGCCTTAATTCTAAACCCGTAAAACCTAAACCCTACATCCTATAGAGTCTAAAGCCGTAAACCCAAATCCCCAAAAACCTCGGACCACGCATCTCTGTTGCTCCACAGGGCCGTGCCGCGTCGCCCCCAGGCTCGGCAGCACTTCAGCCTTTGTTCTACGCAAGATGGGGACTAAACAGAGGGGTTTAGGATATAGGATTTACATAGGGTTTCACAGCATCTTACGAAGTCCCAATCCTTAGTCTTATTCTAGGGCTGTATGACTATGAATCAGAGCAGAGCTCGGGGGGGGGGGGGGTATATCAAATTATAAGTACTAGTTGGAGGAGGGCTTTGGCGTATGTTGTGCTGCATCTGTATAATAGCATAGGGACTAGAGGCACATATGGAGGGCTGTAGGTTGGGGTCTACAGTTTTTTAGGGCGTATTTTTTCTTAACGAATTTACACGATGTTTGGCCCACGGGGTTAGATTAGGGTATGTTGAGGTTCAGGGGATTGGGGTGTCTGTTGGTTGTTGCTGGCTGGTTCAGGGCGTAGCCTGCACCAAATACCCTGATATATACCCTTAAACCCTAAACCCT
>CAJNJA010005809.1:0-79576 GCA_905231915.1 Symbiodinium necroappetens
CCGGGGACGCTGCTTGTGAAAAAAAATTCGGTAAATCGGGCATATGCGGTGTCCGATCGCATATCGCTCCGCGCCCTGGACGAGTTGGTTTGGACTGCCATCACTTTGTTTAAGGTTTTCTTGGCGAACGGAGAAGTAGTGATCCCGCTGTCTGACGGAAGCCGATTGTGCTTCCCGGTGCATCCCTTCTGGAAGTCTTTGCCTCATGATCGTCTTCAGCCAAGTGTTAAGACCGTGGACTTGAAGAGCGCATATAAGCAACTGGCGGTATCGCCAGCGGACCGATGCCTCAGCATCGTCACTGTCAAGGATCCGGCTTCGGGTCAGGTTGTCGGTTTTGAAAGTCGAACTTTATTGTTCGGCGCGACCTCGTCGGTCGTGTCGTTCAATCGTGTGGCGCGGCTGGTCCAACGGGTTTTAATTGCTTTGCAGGTGCTGTCTTTAACTATTTCGACGATTATCTTGAATTGCTGCCCCTTTGCAATAATACGCAATCTACGATTCGAACAGCTCTGGGGCTGCTAGGGTTTGTTTGGGCGGAAGACAAGGATCGGCCCTTCAGTGCAGAGGCTGAGCTTTTGGGTGTTAAGGTAGATCTTGGGTCTTTTGGTACAGTCAGAATCAAGAACAAGCCTGAGAGAGCCGAGGCTATCGCTGCCGCGGTGGATTTAGTTGTAGAAGCAGGGTCGATTGACCCTAAAGTCTTGCCTTCCTTGTTTGGTCGAATCCAGTTTGCTGAAGGCCAGCTTCATGGACGCTTGGGCCGACTGGCTCTAGCTGACTTGAGGTCGTGCACGCTTCGTGCTCAGTCGCAGCTTCTTGATGAGACAGCCAAGAAAGCGCTTTCCAACCTTAAGGTCAGGGTTCTTGGGGGTACCCCTAGGATAGTCCCGGCGGTGGTTGGGTCGTCTAGGCGGTCAGTAATCTTTACGGATGGTGCCTATGAGCCTTCCAGTGTTGCTCATCCTGCCACTGTGGGCGGGATCCTGTATCACTACGACAACGGCGCTTGGTGCACTTTCTACTTTGCGTGTGCCATCTCTTTGAGCATTGTACAGGGCTGGGAAGCTCTCAGGAAAAGGCATTTGATAAGCCCAGTTGAAATGTACGCAGTCCTTTGTGCGAGATCGGCCTGGTCAGCACATATGGATTTGTGTCGTGTTACGGTATACGTGGATCACACGGGGGTGCTGGCATCCTTGGTGAGGGGTTCCTCATAGGACCCTCTGTGGAGACAGCTCCTGTTGCTTTTCGAGAGCTTGGACAGTCAAGCCACCCTTCCGTGGTTTGCTCGTGTACCCAGTTTGAGCAACCCAGCGGGTCACCTTCAAGAGGGAAGATCACTTTTCCTTGCAGAGGTCGCGTGATTCGTGTTAGACCCCAGTGTCCGATCGAAGACATTGCCGCTCAGGATCTCCATCTTTCTTGATTGGGGGTGTTCGTTGGCGATCCTGGTGTTCGCCATCGGACTGGTGCGGGGATATCCACGATTTCCCCCTTCGGCAGTGCCAGAAGGAAAAAAGATGACCGAATCTCGCTGGCGACCAGCATTTGTTATAGTTTTATATTTGTTTTCCCCATATAACTTTTGGGGCATATTAGGATTGAATATGTGAAGAATATACAATATTGCAAAGCTCCGTGGGAAATAAGCGACGCCTGAGGCGTAGCCTCCGATAGCTTTATTTTCCTAGGAGAGATTTGAAAAATTCTGTGGAAGTTTTCAAAACGCCTTGCAATTTTGTTGATTGATTGTTTTAACTAGATGTTCAATCTCTGGAAGTTGATCATCTTGATTTCCCGTGCCGCCTCAAACAGGGTGGGTTGGGTGGGTAGCTTCTCCCCGGCCACAGGCCCGTTTGTGGTTTTCCCTCCCTCCCGCCCGGGGGTGTTCGTTGGCGATCCTGGTGTTCGCCATTGGACTGGTGCGGGGATATCCACGATTTCCCCTTCGGCAGTGCCAGAAGGAAAAAGATGACCGAATCTCGCTGGCGACCAGCATTTGTTATAGTTTTATATTTGTTTTCCCCATATAACTTTTGGGGCATATTAGGATTGAATATTTGAAGAATATACAATATTGCAAAGCTCCGTGGGAAATAAGAAGCCTCGCCCCCAGTGGTCGCGGGCCACGGGGCAGCTTCAGCGAGTACAGCCCCGTCGCAGCCCCCAAGGCCTGAAGCACCGGACAGGCCCGAACCATCACCCCAGCCTATCAGGCCGTCCTGCACAAGCCAGCCTCCGACTCAGCTGCAGCCTTGTAGAAGGCCAGGCGACAGGACCTCTTCTCACAGCCCCAGGTCCTTCTGCTCCACACAACATCCGACTTGGATAGGCGATGTGCAGAGCTCGCGAATAGGGAAGTGAGGCCCATCATCCAGGCCAAGCCCGAGCAACAGTCATCCTCCCACTCCCAAATCATGCAAAGCCTCTGGAGCAGGTCTATCATCGCAATAGTTGGAAACCTTCCCAGCCTCGCCAACAATGCTGAGTATGCAGCAGCTCTCCTTTATGCAGTCACAGGAGCATGGGTGCTGCTGACAGTCCCTCGAAAACATTACTACCTTTTCAAATCAGAGGAGTTCCTAGCCTGCCTACACGATGGAGCCATGCAATTATGCCCTAGCCCGACTAAGGGGGAAATAGTCCTTGCCTCCTCACAGCTGCCGACGTGGCCGTGTGTCGATTTAGAGCTCATGGCGCTAGAAACTATGGGCAGAATATGCCATTTGCGTCTTTGCCGAGCCAATCTCGATGACATCAGTTTTGACGCGTTGCTGCGAGCGAAAGGACCTTTCGCCACCAATCGCCCACCCATTTGCGATGGAGAGGGCACCGCCAGCACGGCCGATCACCAAGCCTGGAAAAAAGGGCCTCCAAATCCAAATGAGTCCAGAGGGTCTTCGGCCATATAAGCTTCAGCCGGCCAGAGCATCCTCTCACGTAGCAGGAACAGGCCGAGGCCCTAGACATCTTCTGTGACACCCTAGTAGGCCTAGACAAGCAGGACATGCAGGTAATACGTCCAGGCCAACCTTTCCGCCTCAACCTCATGAAGGCCCTAGCCTCGATCACAGAGGATCCGGATGCGGACTTGCCAGACATGCTGGCAGAAGGGGTGCACGCCGGGGTTTTTTTCCGATGTCAAGCAACACTATGGCCGCCTGCCAAACTCCAGCCTCTCTCGCAATCGGGGTTGGAGGGCTGCCAAGGTAACTGTAGTTGGATTCAACAGGTCCCGGGCGGCATTAAAGCAGCCAAAAGGATGTGGCCTAAGGGTATTGCGGTGGGCAAGCTCAGCCTAGTCAAAGCCGAAGGTCGAGACCCCCGCCTAGTGCCAGACAGCACAATTTGCCAAGTTACAGTGCAGGAGGTCAGGCGCTCCTTCCAGCCTCACGACCCTCGAGGAGCCTACACGGCAGCTAGCATTCATTTTAAGGCAGCGCGCAAGACCGTCAAAGTCCACAGCTCGGAGCAAGGCCTGCTTCTGTTCGCCTTTACTGGGACACTGTGGCGTTACGTAGTGTGCCACTTTGGAGCCAAATTCTCAGCCTATTGGTGGCAGCGGGTGGGAGGCCTCATTACCGGTCTGATTCATTCCATTCTAGCCGATCACCCACACAGAGCCTGGCTCTACGTAGACGACCTACTTGCCGCACTGCTTCGCTCTTGCGCCCAGGAGTCCCTGCTCATGTTGATCCTAATGCGCTCATGCCTGGAGCGCCCATCAGCTGGAAGAAAGCCTCTATAGGGGACAGCCTTGTATGGTGTGGCTGGCGATTCAATTTCGCCTACGAGACAGTCGAGCTATGCGCCGCCAAAAGAGAGAAGCTACGCCTACAAATTCAGGGTCTACTCAGCCAAAGCCTGCCTACTTATGTGGGCCACCAACATCAGCCCGTTGCTTAGGCCATACTTGGCACCTCTGTACCAGGAGCCAACTTCTCTATAGCCCTTCGAATGTGGCCGGCCTTCCTCCATTGCCTAGACTCCAGGGCAGTGATCACCAAGGAAGTCACAGGGTTTTGTTTGCCAATCAACTCGCGGATCATTGAGTGGGGCAACAAGCCTATCCACTGCAAGACCGACCTACCCCTCATCTCCAAGCCTACAGGACACACGTGGATACGCATCTCCGACCCAACATGCCCCATCATCAAGATGACCAAAGCTGCACAAGAGAGCCTTTGCTGGCTATCGCCCCGAATCGCTGCCATCCCCACAACATCCCTCTCCCTACCGCCCTTGTTGAGCAGCCTAGCTCGAGCAGATGCCATGGCGGAGGGATCGCAGGTTGGCATCGGAGGTTGGGTTTCCACTAAGCATAGCCTGGCATGGTTCGCAGAAGCCTATACTCCTATACAATGGAAGAGATACGGGTGTTTTGGCCCTTTCTCACTAAGGAAGCGCAACGCTACATCGCCTGCTTCGAGACCCTTGCACAGCTGGCGCTGGCCATGTTTTGCTAGTTTGTGAATCTATACACTTCTGCAGTGTATGGCTCTCTAGCACTTGAGCAGACTCACAGCTTCTGGAAAAACCCGCCCACCCGCACCAGGTACATCTACGAGACGCAGGGCCTGAATGAGCCTCTCATCCGGCCCGCGCCTATCGGTTCTCGCCTACGCATTCGAGTGGCCGAGCCCCAATCATCACCGAGGTCAGCCTACCTTCGCGAGTTGTAGCCTGAAGACCTTAGCCCAGTTCGCACATGGACGATGCCTGCTTTCGCCCATCGGCCTCAGGTCAACACGGAAACTACTTCAGCCTGGAGCCCAGCCCATGCCTCGCACCAGTCGAGTCATTTGGCGATCCCCACCCCTCGCATAAGCCGAGGATCGTATAGCTCGCATCGAGCTGGCTACTTGTCGTCTTCTTCGCCTACAGTGGTTTGGACGCTTGGGACTGAGCCTCAGTTTCACTAGCCTCTTCAGCCTGGCAGTTCTCCCAGCCTCTGGAGATCTTTTATTGGCCCAGGTCCGCCTGCCTCAGCCGGCCCACTTAGCCGTCAGCCCTCCTGCACCAGTCCGGAGGGCAACATTTTCCAGCCTTTGGAATTTCGCCTTGGTTCGCTTCGGTTAGTGGCCTCCTACTCACTCGTCGCTTTCACCAAGTCTAGACGGGGGGTGAACTTTATAGCCTATGGTCCAGCCGCTGGCCTAGGCCCCCTCGGCTAGCCCAAAGCCGTACTCAGATGCAATACGGTCAAAATAGCTGCTGTGCGCATGCCAAGTGCTAGAGCAGTGCAAGCCTAGTAGAACAAGTGTGGTGATCCATTTCACATGTTTTCAAGATTGAGTTGATGACAAAAGCAGTTAAAATGTGAATTGACTTATGTGGTCGGAGTTTTAGAAGGCGGTTTAAAACGGATCCGTTGTTGTGCCGGCTGAAAAGTTGCGGCTGTTTGTGTTCGATTTCGTGGGGTGGATAAACAAGTGACGGAAGTTGGAAGCAAAACATCCCAAAGTTCAACACACAACGCAAGCCCGGGGTATGACAATGACATTCCGGTGGGAAAAGAATGGAAGCGATTTGTTTGTCGTGCTTGGTCCAGGCAGTGCCATTTGTTTGGACAGCATTTGCACGGGAAACCCCCGATTCCGAAATTCTGCAACCCCATTGGAAACTGCTTGCGGGGAAAGGTACAGTTTTTTAGTTTTAGCATGAGTGAATGCTGGGTGGCCGTACAAAATGTTCTGAGCGCTGTGCAATCTCTTTTCACAAACTGCTTTCGGAATGTAGCAGCAGGGATCAAGAAATCATGTAGGTGAGTTTGGGTGTGCCAATGCCAGTGCGTGCATCGCCGCTTGGAAGCATGGTTCGCTCGAAATCACGGCCGTCAACAATATGTGTTTCGTGCAAAGGTGTGGCAAATGGCATCGCCTTCGTCGTCCGGGAAATATGTGGCGGGGCAAATACCTTTTGATAGGTAGTCTCGGCAGGGAAAGTATACAAATCAGACGTCATGTTGAATGCCAGCTGCAGAGTTCAAGTGTCTTTGAGGACACGGTCATCAAGTCCGGATTGAAGCTCAAAGGTGGCGACAAAAGCAGGCCGAATGCAGGTGTTCGGCGTGTTGCTGCATTCTCTTTGACATACTATTCAGGGAAGTCGGTGTAAAAGCTGCAAAGAAGACGGGAGCCTACTGGAAGTTTGCACCCAGGAGTAGGAAGCTGCATGAAACGTGCAGCTTTAATTCGCCATTGTTAGACATGCTCCAAACCGAGGAAGAAAAAGTCTCAGGAAGACATTTTGACTGAGCAACTCCAGGCGTTGGCGGCAAGGGTGCTTTTTGCTTTGCATTGCACACGTGCATCGGAGTTACGAGGAGTATTTTGGCAGTGTTGCTGGATAAGCACGGGTAAGGCGAGCGCCGAGCAAGAGCTGCAGGCTGGGGGTCGATGGCAACACGTTGTGTGTGTACATGTGCCGAAAGCCGCGATGGCAGCACTTCGGGTTCATGTGTTGTCGGCCATGTCGATGCATAGTCGAAGATTTGCAATTTGTGAAGCATGGTAATGCATCGTGTTGATTGTTTGCAAGAGTGAAAGTTTCCATCGCCGCTGCAGGAACAATCTGAACTGGTGAAAGGAGCAACTCAGGGGCCCACCACGGCGCAAAAGACGTTTCAGTTGGCTAGGCACGGGCCTGAACATTGAATGTAAGCTAGGGTTTAGGCGACTTCAGGAAACTGTCGAATTTGCTTTGCAGCGCCTGCTTTGACCAGGGAGAAGCGAACAAATCAGCGTGTCAACGAGGCCGCGGAAGTTGCTACATAAGCTCGGATATTTGGAAGTGGTGGCTGATGGCCTTTGTTGCATGCGATGATTCAGGGAGACTCTTGGTCTGAGTTCTAAAAACCCAGACCATTGAACAGTCGGAACACTTGCTCAGTGTGGCAGGCGATTCAGTACACGTGACTTGGCAAAAGGAATTGCTGTGCACTAAGACGGTCCTGCTGTCGAATCCGTGCATGGCGAAGGCATCGACAACGCATGGACAAGCTCAACGCACATTTAGGCAGCTTGTCGGAGCATTTCGACATTCCGAAGGCTGCGACGGTCTGGGTGTGCTTGGGCTCATGGGAAAGCATGGCACAGTGCTTTGTGTTTTACAGGTCGGACCTGGATGAGCCTGCAAAGTGCTTTTGTGTTCTGCTTGAGCCCTCGACGCGAAGTCCTCATTAGCTTGCGACTCACAGCGAGCAGAAAAGGCATATCTGCATATGCTGGGTTAACAGGCGAACGATACACGTAAGGTTCAGACATAGTATTGATGATTATCGATGCCTGCAGTGTTAGAACATGTAGCTCCACAACGATAATGCATGGTGGGCTGAAGAGAGCACATTTGTGTCACGAGCCGTCGGTTCGAGCTGTGGGTGTTAGATTCACATTCAAGCTTGGCACGATAGGCTCAGTCGAAAGCGACATGTCCCAAGAACAGCCCGGGTCAGAAGTCTTATTCGGTTCGTTTCCGAGATGCCTTGAATACCACAAACGGAAATGCTTCCCTCTGTTCGATCCTCTTCGGATGAGCCTACGCCTGGCACTTAGTGCTTGAAGCTCGAGGTTCTTGCCATGAGCAACCGTGGCGATTCGAAATTGCCCCAAATCTAAACGTGCGTGCGACACAGAGGGAGAACTATTGTTTTTATGATGTTGCATGTCTGTTTGTGTCATGCTTGTGCGATCGCTGTACAATTGATCAGGCATGTGTGCCCGGTCCACTGGCATGAAACAGACAAGAAGCACAACAAACATGCAGCAGAGGAGTTCAGACTCAGTATGTTCGCACGGGACAGTTTTTGTGCTCTCCATGCTGCATCCATGTCGTTTGGCGACATAAAGAGTGCAACAACGTGAGATGGTGTGGCTGCTTTGTATTTTGTATTTTGATTAGAGCATCAACGACATCTGAAGGTCAAGTCTACAAGTTTCGACTGCATTGCTTTGAGTGTACTTGCAAGTTCTGTACATGCTGCAAGCAGGTTGTGTTGCGAGGCACCATTTCATCAGTTGTTGCATCATTTCCTTGTTTATCTTGTTGGATTTCTCCAAAGCGCCTCAATCTTTTGACCATCCCGAAAGTCAGTGGGCGTGCTTTTACCCGCCAAGCAGGTTTAAAATGTTGTTGACGCAGTCAGCATGCGTCGTCGTACCCTAGTTTGGCATGCTTCGCTTTTAGGCCCAGGGCCCGTCAAGTTTCAGGTGCAAGGCGCGTGCGGTCTTTATGTTGTGGCTTGCTCTTGTCTCATACACCTCCCCTCTCACTTTCGTGCTGTGTCATTCCCTGGCGTCTGGCGTAGCGGGGTCGAAACATGTCGAAACCATACGCCAGTAACGGATCATTTATTTTGGTCGCAAATGCCCTTCTTTGCGTCTGGCATACTTGGCACATAAACTTTCGTCTCATCTCTGTTGCCATCACCATCATGAGCATCACTTTTTATTGCGTTTGTTGAAGATCAACAGTTTATGCACCTGTGCGAGCAGATTGAGTGAGTGAGTGAGTGAGTGACTCTCTGTGAATGCGTGTTTAAGGTTGGCACCTTCAGGAAAAATGGTGGCTCGTCATCAGTTTGCTGCACCGGGAAAGAGCAGCTGAGCCGTGATGTGATTCATCCTGTCTACACTAGATTTGACTTGAGAGCCCACCCGCAATGGTTGCAGTTTGCAGTTGAAAAGCTTTACCTTTCGGGTATTGGTGAATTTGGCTCGCGGATCCACACAGTCTATCAGTACTTGTTGTCTGCAGGTCGTGCTTCCCGGTGAGTCTGACTACAATGCTGTTACCACGCGAGGCACCAAGAACTTTGCGCAAGGTCAACAAAATTGGTTGCAAAAGCTTTTGTGGAAATGGTCCGTTGACTGGGATTCGTGCCGTGAGTCGGAACAATTAACCAACACTTGACCAAGGCCGATGCCTTTGCAGGCTCATGTCAACAAGGTTGGTCCATACTTGGAGCGAGCGTCCTTCAACAAAGGGTGTGCAGTGTGCTTGGTTGCTCTTGCCAAAGATCTAGAACTGCCCGAGATAAAAGAAGCGAGTTCCTTCCTTAGCCGAAGGACAGCCTTCGCATTGACATGGAGATCAAGTTTCCAAAAAAGGACGGGACATAGAATTGACTTTTGCGCAGTTGCAGGCTGAATGGACACAGCTACACGAACCTCTTTCTTTCGTGCGGGAACGAACTATGTAGTAGACCTCTAGACAATGCCATAGCTGAGCAGGAGAAGAAAGCGCAGAAGAAGCTGGAGAACAGGTTCTCGGGAATTCAGATTTCACCAGTTCCTGTCAATCTACTTGTGTGAACGAGATCAGCATGACTGATGGGCATAGGTTGCGAAGTTACCGCAGCAGCACTCATCTAGCTTCTCGCATACATGGGTCATCAGAGATGGCATTGACAAGCATACTGCCCAGAGCTTTCGTCAGCGCAGTGTTTGCCGCCTTGCCGCCTTGGCGAAGGACGTCTTTCACCGGGTCCACGCTGAGTAGCGTCTTCTCAGAGCAGAAGTATCCCGAGTTCGGCTCTCGGACTGCCTTGGCGTTTCGAAGCTCCTGCTCAAGCAAGGGATCTTGGATCTGAGGCCCGTGTACTTCCAAAGCGTTGACTGTGCCAGCCCGTCATGATTAGTGCTGAACCTGGTCCATCCATCTGATAGGTAGCATACATGTGCTTGAAGTTCTTATGTCAGCAGGTTGGAATTCCCAACTTCTTTTCACACCAGGAGTCAGGCTCTTGTGCATGCTGCTGTGGCACTGTGCTGGCACTGCGCAGCTGCTTTGCATGGCCATTCTTCTCAGCATGCTGTGGCCGTGCAAGAGGCCTGCAAGTGGCATTAGGGCGTCTAGCTATGCAGGTCGCAACTTTCGCGGTACTGTCACATACCCCTTCTCCTTAAGGTGCACCAAGATCATCGACTTTGCCCAAATGCAGGGGTTCAGCCTTCAGAACAGACACCGAGTGATGTCCTGAGGACTGCATCCGCAGACCGTGTGAGCATGTGAAGTAGAGCATCCAGCTAATACTCGCGGTTGGCCCAGGTGTTGAACATGATGTGGACGGACTTGATCGACCCATTCCTTGCAGAAGCCCTTTGGGAGCTCGGTGCCCTAATCGGGGAAGACTGGTTTGGTGTTCCGGCGACTGCAGTCGTCTGTACTCGTGCAGGCAGACTATGATGTGTGTGGTGTTTGCCGGAATCTTCAGCATCGACACAAATGCAGGGCGGCATGTACGAGTCTGACTGTCTGTGTCTACTGTCTTTGGAAAGTTCACGGTCGTGTCTTGGTTGGCAAAAGATTTTTGCGTGCTCATCCGTTCCCTCCATTTGTTTCCTCGATTGCTTTTCGCTGTTGGTTTCTGTGATCTACTGCAAGCAGCTGATGCAAACACGTGAAGGATGGTCAGGAACGCCGGTTATGGAGCATTGCTTGTATAGTGAACGGCAAATAGTGATATGGCGAGAACGGGTTGTTATTCTCCCAGGGTCTGCGGCCTCAGCTGGTTCCTGCGAAACCTGAGCATCGACGGACAGGCACGAACTGGTTGTTGCTGCTGCCTGCTACTGATCCACTACTGCTTTTACTTCTTCCGCTGCTTCTACTCCCACTACTGCTTCTACTATTACTACTGCTACTGTTACTGCTACAACTACTGCTACTTCTACTGCTAGTGCTAGTGCTAGTGCTACTACCACTGCTTCTACTGCTACTGCTACTGCTACTGTTGCTGCTGCTGCTGCTGCTGCTGCTGCTGCTGCTACTGCTACTGCTGCTACTGCTACTGCTCCCTCTCCGCTCATGGCATTCGCCTTTTTGGCGCCGTGCACTTGAAAAAGCTCGTGGCATGTTCGATAAGAGGGTCTTTGTGTCCCAAGCTTTACGGACTTTGCAACAGCCTTCAACATGAAAGGATTCCTGCACATTTACAGTTTCGAGCACTTCGCTTGCATGGCTGTGAGGTGCCATGTGGTGCGGATCTCGAAGATTTTTTGCCAAACTTTTGTGGTGTTCCGCGTGGACGTTACGATGAGCACGTGCGTGACTGGATCAAGGAACCCTGAAGATTTGTTGCGGATACTCGTTTTGTTTTGTCAATGTTTGTTTGGCTGTATGTCAGCATGCTTGACCTGCCATGACCCAGGCTTGAACGATGTCATCAGGATCCAAAAGTATGGCCCTGCGTCGTCCTCAAGCAAAGCTCAGCAACCAGTGAGAGAACGTTATTCCCATTGCGAGATAGGCAAGTAGTGTCACAACATTCCCTCCCCCCATCCCTCCCTCCCTCACTCCTTCCTTCCTTCCTTCCTTCCTTCGTTCAGTCGTTCCTTGCTTCGTTCGCTCGTTCGTTCGTTCATTCACTAATTCGATCATCCGTCCATCCATCCATCCATCCATCCATCCAACCATCCACCGACCCACCCACCCATCCATCCATGAATCCATGAATCCATCCATCAATCCATTCCTTTCTTCCTTTCATCCTTTTATTCCGCTCGTTCCAGTCATTCCGTTCGTTCCACTCAGTCTAATCACACCCGTATTCCAATGATTGAAATCATTCCAATCACTTCCATTCAGGCCACCCGCTCCATTCATTCCATTCATTCCGCTTATTCCATTCATTCCGCTCATTCCAATCATTTCATTCATTCGCTTCAACCCATTAATTCGTCTGAATGATTGAAAGATTGAATGTTGATTGACTAATTTATCGATTAATTGGTTGGTTGGTTGGTTGATTGATTTATTGATTGGTTGCTTCATTGATTCTTTCTTTCATTCATCTTCATTCGTTAGTTAGTTCATTGACATACGGTTGATGATACAAATCCTGCATTACCTTAAAGACCCTAAACTATGGGAATTATGGCATATTCCTTGCGATGGGTAATGCAGGATTTATATCATCAAACGTAGTTCAAAAAAATACACAATCTCACTTTAGTGATATTTTGTTATCCGTTAGCCAAGAGGTGATATGTTCACAGTCCTTGCATGTTGTGGCTCTGTGGCATGGAAAACGATTTGATTCGTTTACACGAAAGTGTCATGTACCCTTTTTCACGTGTTTTTCATGTCTCGGTGCATGTCTTATGAATTCCTTTGCTTGATCATGAGAACCCATGTGGCATTCATTGGACCTGCAAGGTCTGGGCTCTGAAGGCAGAGCTCATTTCAAAAAGATTGAGGCCTCCATGCTTCCTGACAGTTTAACAGGCTCCGGGTGTTAAAAGCGGTGTTTGATCGAAGCACAGCCTGTGCATGGACAGTGGCAGCGACACTTCTTACGGCAGCTCTATCGCTCGGCGTCAGGATTTACAAGCATTGGAGCGCGAGTTGCTTGACAATCTGGCAGCTCTACGGTTGCGTGTCACACGACTCGAGTTTCGCCTGGGGCCAGTCAGTATCAGGGGTGTCTATTTAACGGCCAGCTTCTTTTTGCGTCTTTTGCACGTGTTTGGCAGATTCGCCCAGGTAGCCACGCAACTGATTCATCATGCCGAGCGTGAGTGAGGCGATGCGGCATGATGCGGCTGCTAAGCGAGTCATTGAGGCTGTGCGCCTGGCCTTGCATACTCTGGAGTGTGCCGGCGACCGTCGGGTGAACCTGTGGTCGGAGCAACCTCCCATGTTGCTTTTCTCTTTTCACGGACGGGGCTTGCGAGGGGAAAGGGTATCTGGTTACTGCCGGTGCGGTGATCGTAGACCCCGCGTCCCAGACAAAGGAGTCCTTTGGTGCTCACATACCGGCTCAGCTCGTGCAGCAGTGGCGCGACACCGGCCGCTCGCAGTTGATCTTCTTTGCTGAGCTTTGCCCTATTCTTGTTGCCAGGAAGACATGGGCAAAGGTGCTCAGGAATCGGCGGGTCTTGATTTTTGTTGACAACGAGGCAGCGAAGGCTGCTTTGATCAGAAATTATTCTCCTTTGGTTGATGTTGCTCACATGCTTTCGCAGATTGCTGCCCTTGATGTTGAGTTTGGGTGTTTTCCTTGGCGCTGCAGCGTGCCCTCCAAGAGCAATCCTTCGGATGCTGCGTCGAGCCATTACAGGCCTGACGGCAAACACCGCCGAACGGCCGGAGAGCTCGAGAAACGGCGTAAGGCCGCCGAGGACAGAGCACGGGCTACAGCCTCAGGTAACTCGGCAGCTACGTCGTCCGGCCCCCACGGGGGAGCCGCAGCCGCGGCACCGCAGCAAGCTGATCACTGGTGGAAGCCTCAAGACTGGAAGGATCAATGGTGGGACAGTTGGGACTGGGCTTGGGATTGGAACACCTGGAATAGCTGAGAGGACTGGAGGTGGAAGCCGAAGCAACCCTCCCCTGCCCCAGAGCAGGAACCTTCGGGACTTGCCAAGCAGGCAAAGGACCTTGATAGGTACTTGATTTCGGTAACTATCGGTATGAGGAACTGACCGTCGGCGTCATGTAGATGCCAGCATCTTTTCTTTTGGTGCTGGACAATTCGGCCTTTTAGGACCTTTGCCGCGGCTCTGCCCTGCAGCCTGAACATGAGCTGAGATTTATCTTCATTGAGTTTCAGGCCGTATCGCTGCAGTAGCCTTAGGAGTGCCAGGGCTTGGGCAGTGAAGGACTCCAAGTCCCCTAAGCTACTTACCCGCCAATGTCCGAGGGTGTCATCTGCAAATGCCGTATATGCGTCCAGGTGAGGCAGGTTGAGCTCGGCTTGCAGATCTTTGAGCAGCTGGGACGAAAGAATCGACCAGAGGGCCGGTGCAAGTCGGCACCCCTGCCTTATACCCCTTTTGGTACGAATGCCTGAGGTCTGAGCTCCTGAAGTCACATGATATTGGGCTGTTGCATGCAGCTCAAGTATGGCTGCAGTGAGCTGCGCTGTGGCTCCCGCCTTGCGCAGACTGATTTCGAGCTGGCCTCTGTCGACCATGTCGAATGCCTTCGAGAGGTCAATGGAAAGGATAATACATCCTTCCAATTCCGGTCCCTCGGTTGGATTGTAGGTGCCTGCTTCCACTTGTTCTCGTTTGGCGAAGCGGGTGCGCCGCAAGGATTGTGCACACTGCAGTGTTTGGGCTATGCAGGTGTTGACCCTAAGGAGACAGTCGGTGATGTCCCTCTCGCTGAGGTAAGCGAATTGTGGGACTGTGTTGAGCTGTGTCTTGACCTGAGGCATCAAGGTTTCCTTTAGTGCTCCCGCTATCGCCTTACCATCTGGGCGGATGAGCGCTATGGACCTGAGATTCTCTGGAAGGTTAGATGGTTTCTGGGGTTTCGGCAACAAGGCTAGGTGAGCATCTGTCCAGCCACTGGGCATGCTGCTTTGCAGTGGGAGAGATTGATCTATGTACTGTGCTAGCGTCGGGGCAACTATCTCAGCGCAGCATTTCCAAACTGCAGTTGGTGCAGAAAGCGGCGGTACAGCCTTGCCTATCTTGAGGGTGCTGAGCTGCTTTGCAATGAGGGCCGGGCTGTTCGGAAGAACTGGCGGCACCCTGGCATGTGTAGGGGCTAGATGCAGGGAGCAAAGAGCCCACTGAAGTAGGTCTTCAACGCTTCATGCTCCTGCGTGAAGTCAAGTAGACGTCCGCTTGGGTCCTGGAGTTGCGTTCTTTGCCTTGGCTTCCACGGGGTGAGCGACCTAACCATTTTATACAGACCAGACAAATCCCCGCGATCACGACATTGAGTGGCTTCCTGCAGCTGCATGGTAGTGAAGTCTCGCTTCTGCCTGAGACAGGTGGCACGTGCTATCTGGACCGCTCGTTGATAGCGCTTCCAAATTTTCCAGGCTTTGAGGTATCCATACATAGTGCACGGTTGGAGTCTGCGAAGCTGGAGCCGTATGGTCCACAGCTTGGGGAATTCTTCCTGTGCCTGTGGTCTTGCCGGCGGCTTCGTGGGATAGACCTCTATGGCCGATTGGAGTAGGCACTCATTGACTGTGTCAGGGTGAAGCGTGTGGCTGCCATCTTGTGCAGCCTGAAGTTTGTCTTGAACTGCCTGCTTACGCTGTGTATACTTAGCATCTTGCGTGCGAAATGACTGATCAAGCTGGTGTCGATCATACTCCAGTGACTGTTTGGTGAAGGTAGGCAGGTGATAATGCTGGATGATTCGTATGTCCGCGTCAATGGCTCGATGTCCAAGTTCTTTCCAGCCTCCAATCTGAGGTTCGAAAATTTGGCGGTGTTTGGCTCTTGCGTCAGCTGACGAGCTACGTGTCATGACGAAATCAATTTGGCTCTTGCCCTGCTGGCCATGGGGTGGCTTACAGTGAAAGGTGTTTAAGGCAACCAGGTCGGTGTCTTCAACAAATCTAGTAAGAGCCTGAGGGTCTGGCGCTTCGGCTCCGACGTGGCGGGCCGTGTTGGCATGCGCCGTTCCTGTGTGTCCTTGGGAGCGGACCAGTTCAGCGTTGAAATCTCCGGCAACGATGAGGGTGTCTCGCCTTGCTATGTGTTGTATAGTTCTGGAGATTTTGTCAAGGAGTTTCTGACGCTGTGCGATGTTCTGCTCTTTGGTTGTCTGGTGAGACCAGACGTGTTGATACACATTGATGACTTCGATTCGTCCTTTGCTTGTGTGTATCTGGGTTCGCAGGGCTCTACCTTGTACTGTGCTGGGGTGCTTGGGGTGTATGAGTGTCATAACTCCGTCCGCTTTTGTCTTGGTGGCTGTGCCAATTGCTCTCCAGCCCTGTGTTTGAAATTCGCTGGTATCCGTTCGATGTGTTTCCTGCAACAGGATAGCATCGTAGACTCTACCAGGGCCATTCAGGAATGCGCGTAGATCTGCCCACATGAAGGCGCTGAGGCCGCCAACGTTAAGAGTAAAGACTCTGAATCTAGGCTGAGCCCCTCCTCTTTGTCTGCTTTGTCGGATGGGCTTCCGAAGATAGGTTGATCTAGTCTCGATGGCTCCTGTGTGATTGCCTGCCACTTGCTTCCCCACAAGATTGGATAAGCTTGGGGATAATGGGTTGGGTTTCCCTGGAGACGTGGAACCCCCAGGAACCCTCACTCCACCCACTTGGTTAAGCTGCAAACCCAAGATCAGTCTGACCAAGTGAGCCCCGGACTTGGGACCGGGCCGGCTCGTGCTATAAACTGGGCGGGGCCGAGTGCGGCTCTCCGATGCGGGGGTGCAGTGTTGGAATGGTGTGCAGCAGTCCACTACTTTGCCTTGTTGATCCGTGTGTCGGCGATGCTGATCTACAGTCCGCTAATGCTCTCTCTTGGCAAATGCTGAGGATCAAGGCCCTGACTGATCTGTGGATGTCGTTCTCTCGCTGGTGCATTAGCCTTGAAGCTCCGAGCCTCCACCTGGAAGTTGCCTGCTGATAGACGGGTGTGTAAAAATAGGCGAAGCTGCGCTTGGCTAATTTTGTGATGCAGGCTTCCCCTCTTTGTAGCTGCCGCGCCGAGCAGGAATGTCTCGGAGCTCCCGCTATGATGCCGGGTTCCTGAGCGAAAATGGGTTTTGCGCAAGACTCGTTTGTAGATCCCTGGCACAATGCGACAAGTGCAATAGAGGTGCTGGCACTGGAGACCTGTAACGAGGCTTGCACAGTCCATGATCCGAAGCAGACCTGAGAAGGTGAGAGAAGTGAATGAGCCTGGGAGCGAAAGGCTGCACGACCAAGGCTGCCTGGTTGTTTTGGTAGAGACACTGTGCAAAGTCGCTGGCTCCTCATCAGGAAGATACGTCTTTGAGCTCCATGGGTGAGCTGGTGCGGTATTTATTACGCTGCTGTGCTGCCGGATTTCCGATTTTGTTTTCCGGGCTGAGTGCGAGCTGCGGTGTCGGGGAGGGGCCGATTTGCGGCTCTCCTCTTTGTGAGTGCGTAGCTCTGCGGCTGCCGCCTCCAATTCAGGAGGCGTGGGCCACGCCGTTCCAGCGCAGATGTCCCGGCTGCCACCCAGGAGCCTGACACAGTCATGAAGACTGCGAACCCGTCCTGTATCGCAGCTTTGATGTCCAGATGCACCGTTATCTCAGCATTGCTTCTCATTCCGGACTGGGCTGCGTTCGGCTCCCCTGGCAGGGCCGTTGCAAAGTGGACGTGCCTTCGTGAGGCCTTGCCTCTGACGCCCCCGGCTCGTAGCCCCTGCCCGTAGATTGCTGGACAGCGCAAATAGGTTCCATGAATGGCTTGTCGGAGTGGCTCGTCGAGGGTCAGCCTCTGCAGAACCTGATCATCTTCCACTGGGAGCGAGTGCCCTTGCCTGGCTCGAACTTGGAGAGCCTGGCCCTTCCACTGGAGCTCAAAGCGAGCCTTGTCATTGTGCCTCACTATGTCCTCAGCTCCTGCTGTGTAACACGTAGGTCTCGCATGCCTTCTTGACGAAGCACATCTTGAACTGCTGCAAAGCCGTCTCGCCCCATCTGTATATTGTGCTTGGCAGCATCATGCCGGAGTATCTTGGATAACAGCTTGGATACTTGTGTGCGTCTCCGGGACGGTGGCGGGGGTCATCTGTGTCGCCGGCTGTGCCCGGTGGTCAGTCTGGCCTCCAGCTGAGCTGGAGGATCCTGAGCTCGAGGTCGCCTCTTCGATGTCGGTGCAAGCTTTGGCTGCGGCTCCCCAATGGGGGCCAAGAGGTCTGCTCGCGGTCGCTTCAAAGAGTCGGCTTGAGTTTCGGCTCCCCCTTCAGGGCCGGCAAGCCCTCGCGCTCTGCCTCCGGCTGTGAGGTGTTGGCTAGTCTAGCCTCCCGCGTGGCCCTGCGTTTTTCCAATTCCCCCTTTGTTCGCCGGTGTTTGCCAATGGTTCCTAGGCAATCTATCGCGTCCCATAGCACGTGATTCGAGCCGGTGGCTGTCCAGATGACTGGTGCGGTACGGACCTTGAAGGCATGAGCACAGGTGGGTTGGCTGAGCAAAGTAATGTGAATGTGGGCACAGTCCAGCTTCGGAGACACTTGCCATTGGCTAGCAGTCCTGGATGCTGAAGGGCTTGACGGGATGAGAGTCTTGCCTGGGTGTGGGGCTCCGGGCGTAGCATGCTGCAGACGAAAAGGCTTAGTGCTGAGTCTGAGGGCCATGCAGCTGTTGTTGGACTCGTTGATATATGAGCCTCGAGAATCAAAGTGAGTGGCTGGCTAAAGGTCCTAATGATTCTCTCGACAGTGCTAGCATGTGGTTGCCATTGGCAGATGCATGCGCAGCACGCCTTGTATGACAGCCTTGGGCAATCGCGCCGGATCTGCTCCGCACTGCGGCTCAATTGGGGCCGTTGGCAGAGGATGTTCTGAGCCTCGATCCTGACTCTGTCATGGGCGGATCCAAAGTGGCGTCTTCAAGCGACAGAGGAGCGTGAAATTGCAACCACGGATCAAGAGCCGCCTCCAGCGTCACCCATGACTGTCTCCAGTCGAGTCAAAAAAACTGCTGGCGGCACGTCCCGCAATAGCTCATGCAAGCAGGTTGCCAGGTTCGCCCAATCCGCGATCATGTCCAAGTGTTCGCGGTATAGTGCGTAAAGGTAACACTCAACTGCATCTCCCATCGGTCCGTGTTGGCTGCGGTCCAGATTAGTCCAGATGCACGGATAGTGTGGACCAGTGACTAGAGCTGCACTCAGGGACCAGACCCAGTTGCCGCAGGCGGGAGCCTGCAGGGGGCCGCTGAACGGCTCCCCTGAGAGTTGAGCGCTCTGCCTTCTCTGGCTCTGTGGTAGTCATCGTGGTGACGTCGAAAATCGCCGCTGCGCAAAAACATCTCCAAGGCAGTGGCCCTCTCAGATGTTTGCAGAGGCGCCCCAGCCCTCATCGCATCGTGGTAAAGTCGATCTGGTTCCCTCTGAGGCTCTGATAATGTCGGATCGGGGCTTGGGCTCCACCGTCTTTGACCTCCGGCTGGCTGGAATGACGGCGCCGTCCCTTGATGGAACACCAACGGCTCCCTGAGAGGGGCCGAGAGTCAGCACTGGAAGACTCTGACTGTCGTCCATGGTGGGATCCGGTGCAGGCATCGTGATGAGAGTCAGCGGGAGGTGGGCGATATACGGTGTCCTCTGCCCCACAGCCACACCTTGTGATGACTGCTCGGCCGGGGTCTCTGGCAGCGTAGCTACCATTGATGGCGCCGACTCCGCCTCCTTCTGAGGCTTCCCCTGCTCTGCCTGTGCATCTGCATCCGGCCGGGCCCCAACGCGCTGCCTGTCCTGGAGGTAGTGCAGCAATAAACGCGGGTGTCGGGTGGGAACCTCTTACATCCGTCTGTGCAGATGCAGCTGGATGAGACTCCTTGGAGAGCTGCACGTTTGGCGCCGGCTTGCTCTGCGTTGAGTGCGTCGTAGTCGCCTTTGCGATGCTCAGCAGTGGCAGTTACAGTTGCGTCGGTGCTATCTCCGTGGGCTGCATCCTCACCGCCGGCTCCGCCCATTTCGATGCTCTTGGAGGCATTGAAGCAATGTAAGCCTGGGTGGGACGCTCTGCATTCGGCTGCAGCGCTGTGGAGCTGGAGGGCCTGTAGTCATGTCGCGTCTGGGCATCCTGTGAGGGCCTGGGTAACATGCTCAGTGTGCGCCGCAGCTCGGCCACTCAATCCTTGCAGTTTCGACTATCGGAGGCTGACAACCGCACCCGGCAACTTAACCGCACAATACGCAGCAGACGCGTTATCCCTGTCAAGACACGTCTAAGCATCTGGCAAACATGTGTTCTGACCAGTGCGCTTCATGGTCTACATGCTCACAAACTAAGCCAGGCAGATCTATTACACTTGTCGCAGTGGTTCCACAGACAGGTCCGTGCCATCACCCATCAACCTGCGCACATTACAAAGATAAGCAATGAGACATTACGGACACAACACGGGCTGCAGGACCCGGCTGCAATTCTTAGGGATCGGGTGCAGCACAAGCTGCGAAAAATAATGCAGTCACCAGGCCAGCACGTGGGGCACACCGTACAGGCAAAGGAACAATGGCGACAAATGGTGCAGCACTACGACACAATGCTTGCGGCAGCCAAAGCAAAAATTAGTGAATTACCGGATAATCCTCACGAGCAGATGCATGCGTGCACAGAGTGTGGGCAGTATTTTCCCACAACAAAAACCCTCCGTCAGCACATGGCTAGAAAACACGGCATAAAAGTGCAGACACTAGATCAAGTGCAATACCGTGCATCTGGACACTCGGTTCGGGGAATGCCGGAATGTGCGCACTGTGGACTCAAGGTCAGTTCTATGACTGCACTGCGCGATCACATCATGCGCAATGCCTGCCAGTGGTACAGGACAGATCAAGCGCCTCCCACCCACACCCACCTGTCTCGGGATGGCCCAGAGCCACCCCTCCAGCCTCACAAACAGGACACCACGGCCCATCCTGTGGAGCCGACGCAGGCACATACACCCTGCTGTCCGGATCACGGTGCTAACGTCATACCCAATAGACCTCCAGAAGCAACAGCTATCATTGATAGGCTTCCGCGAGACATGCATCTGTCTCAAGCACAGGACATTCGAAACACAGCACTCAAGCATGCCGAGCACCTTCGTCACCACTGCGCTGTTTGCAATCAGTGGATGGTAGATAAGAATACAGTTAAAACACACATCCTGCGGCAACATGCTTCGGAGTGGTTCAAGTGCAATCCCACCATAAAGGAATCACTTGAAACCTTTCGTAGCCTCATGACCCGGGATAAGCAATGCCCCCTCTGCTTGAAGACAGTCTACGGCACTTCTCGCCACCTCCTCCAATGCCCAGTTGCTATGCAGATGGCTTTTATGCTGCGAATGCAGGCACTTGGTGTTACGGTTGATGAAGAGCCCACACTGCACGCACATCTCACCCATGCTTTGGCGGGGAGGCTTCTACGAGACCCTGCATCTGCCGCAGCCTCAGAACACACAATGCCGCTGCAGCAAAGATGCTACCTGTGCAACGCCACCACAGTTGACGTGCAATCATGGAGACGGCGTATGCGTCAGCATCACAGCAAGTTCTGGGCTCATCAAGAGAGTCGCATCGCCTCGCGTCTGCAGCAGATCACATTCGGAAGGCCGTGCCCTTTCTGCAAAACAGAGTATCAGAAAACACCGGCTGTGCATGCCACTAAATGCCTACCACTGCTACAGTTAGTAGTTGTGCAGGTGCAGGTATCCATGACATCGCCGACGGAGCAGATCTCGGCACTCTGGGGATCCACTTCTCCTCTCAACCCGCCGAAGCCCAAGAAGGAAGCCATGAACGACAACGGAAGGCGGGCCAGGCCTCGGCTGACAAGGGCGGCAGGAGTACCGGCCCGCTCACAGCGGAAGCCGAAACGGAAGCTACCCAGGGAAATGGAGGATCCGGAGGAGTCGGAGGAAGAGGAACTTCTGCTCGAGGCAGCAGGCGCGAGTGGGCCACCCAAGTCCCTCCTCAAGATGCTGGTGCAGCTAGTTCTAAGGCACGAATTTTCCATTCAGATGCAGCTTCTGCCTTTATCTCACGACGAAGGACTCCCTGCAGATGTACAAAACCTCCCTGAAGTGGAAGGAGAACTGCGAGGCGGGCACATGCGATGTTCCACTACGTACTGCGCTGATGGGAGCAATGATCATGGAGCTTCAAGCTCGATTGGCCAAGACCTCAGAGGAAAACCTCCGCAAGCTGTCAGGAGGCGGGATGGCTGTCACAGGACAACGCGTGGAGATACTTAGCATGGAGCCCGACGGAAAAGAAGCTCATGCAAACAACAAAGGAGCCGATGACACACACGGCCCTTCAAGCAGCGATGGCGCAGATCTTGGAGCTCACGGCAATCCCAGGGCTCATCCATCGCTTTCACTCGCTTCGGCCTCTGCGAGAGAACTATCAAACAGACACGGTAATCATGCTTCTGACCCTCTCCATCCGCCCCGAGGCAAACAAACTCTACACCTTGTTCAGCAAGATTCAAGACCTCTCGGCGACGCAGCTCATCGGACTCCGACTGCGGCAAGAAAGGGTGAAGCCAAGCCACCTAGCCGAAGCTCTAAAGAAGGCACACAAGCGCTGATCGCATCATTCATGAGAGGCTCAAAGTCATTGACGAGCATACCAGAGACATCATCAAGCTCAGATGCCCACAAACAGGAGCCGAGATCCGGCCCTCCCAAGCCTAGTGTCACACACTCGGAGCCGTCTACCGGCCCTTCTAATCTCGCAAGTTTCGCGGCCCCGTCACGGGGAATGACCCATTGCAAAAGTCATTCAAAGCTGGAGCAGCGGGGAACCTGGGGAAGACCGTTGACATGCTACAGCATGGAGAAAAGACGCCTGCTCAGCCAGGGGTTTCGCCCGGGTCGATGGCATCACACAGACAAGTACACATCAGCACGAGCATCAAAGCAGCAAGCTGCGCAACCGACCTCATCGGAGACATACAGAGCGCACTGACTGCTCTGGATACGTCAGGTCCAATCTATTGCGACACCCTTCCTGGGTCCGCCTGCTTCAAGGATGGCGTAGGCTTCGACAACAGCATGACGTCACGGAACTAATGCATCACATGTCACGGTACCTCAATGGCACAGTGATCACAGGTGAATGGGCCACCAATAGGCCCACAAGAGCGGATCCTCATCGCCTCATAGATCGATCACCCACCTGTCTACATTACCATGAACCTTGAAGGTGCCACCTCGATTCAGGAAGTGATTCAGCACTGGCGCGGAACTCAGCCGCTTAATGCACTTGTCACGGCACCGCAACTCATTGTCATCAGCCTCGCACGGTTTCAGTATCGCAAAGGCCAGCCACGCAAGCTCAGACAGAGGATCGATGTACATAGAAACATTTTCCTCCCGATCTTCAGGTCTGACGCCAGTTGTTCGGCCCTCCCCTAGGAGCCGGGCCGAGCTCCTCAGCTGGCCCCTCACAGGGAGCCCGCGCAGGCAATCGCCGGCAAATGCGTGAAACTGCTGAGATACAGTATCAGCTATTGGGAGGCATCCTGCACATTGGAGACAGAGCACACACTGGACATTATCGAATGTTTGAGACTCGCGATGTCTCTGCAGAGCAGAACCGTCTATACAACTAGATCTTCCCAAAAAGCAGCACATATGCATTATGCTGTATCTGCACTAAGTTGTCCCTGTTGGCAACCGCAGGCTGTACATTGTCATCATGAATGAGCAAATCGGTGGGTGCAAGCTCTCTGTACTTTACTCGAAGAAGTGTGCTGTGCTCCGGCACCACACTCTCTCCTGGCGAATATGTTCCTGAAAGGAACCGCCCGCTAGACACGAGACCCTTCGTGCGGCGATTGAATGAAAAAGGGATGCTGCGTCACGCCCTGGGGAGAATGAGGAATACTTCCGAAGAGTGCAGCCTTTATATCACGCTTCATTCGAGTTCGCAGAGCGGTGTATGTGGATGGGAGGCACCGCTTATGATGTGCAATGGCCGTCATAGGCATGTTTGCGGCGAGTGCCGCCTTGAGTGTGATTCGTGTGCCATCCCCCGTCGTGAAAACAGCATCGCTGAGCGAGTACATGTACTTCTGTGCGGTCATGCATGCTGCATTGAACTTAATTTCATCAGTTGTCGATATATTGCCGGATGCGAAACAATTACATTGATGATGTGTTCTCGTTTGTGATTTCTTTTGAAAGGATTGGCAAACCGGGACAAGGACAATCTCACTTTAGTGATATTCTTTAATTCCCTAGCCAAGAGGTGATATGTTCACCGTCGTTGCAAATGAAGTTTCCAGTTTGTGAAAATGTTCCTTTGGCGGGAAAATTTGTTTCGGCTTTGTGGCATGGAAAACGATTACACGAAAGAGTCATGTACCCTTTTTTTGCACGTGTTTTTCATGTCTCGGTGCATGTCTTATGAATTCCTTTGCTTGACATGAGAACCCATGTGGCATTCATTGGACCTGCAAGGTCTGGGCTCTAACGGCAAAACTCATTTCAAAAAGTTTGACTCACCCTCCCACCCTGGGGGGATGAGGCACCGCTTATGATGTGCAATGGCCATCATAGGCATGATGCTTCAACTTTTGAGTTCGCGGCAAGTGCCGCATCGAGTGCGATTTGTGTGCCATCCCCGGTCACGCATGCTGGATTGAACTTATTTTCATCAGTGGTCGATATATTGCCGGATGCGACATAATTACATATATGATGTTTTCTCTTTTGTAGTTCCTTTGAAAGGATTGGCAACCCGGGATAAATAAATAAATCAATAAATATATATATATATAAATAAGTAAGTATATATATATGATATAAATATTCAAAGTCTTGTTTTTCGATTTATTCTTGTTCATCTTCATCTTCATTTTCATGGTCATTGACTCGTTCATTCACGCGTTGTTCCCTTTTTGTTTACGTTTCTTAGTTTCGGTCCATGGTCCACGTTTCGTTTGATGTTTGATGTCTTTCTAGTCTTCATAGTTACTGCCATGTTTCGTGTCGGTTCCACTCATATCTATATTATATTTGCCTTCATGTTCCATTTCATCAATGTTTCGATCCTTGTGATTTCATCTCATTTCATGTTATTAGCGTGTTGGATGATTTCAGCAATTGTTCAGCATCCTCTTTTCATGTCTCGTTTACTGAGGGTGGTCTGTTTGGCCGACACACGGACCAACCCGTCAAGCGAGCAGATGGGAGGCGGGCCTTGCGTGCTATGCCACCAGCATGTGTTCACTTGCCGGTCGTAGATTTTTGGCCTATACGTACACGCGAAGCAACAAGCAGCCAGTTCCAGCAACACCAGCATGTTTCGAAGGACTTCGAAATACTCGTTGCGAGTCTTCCTGAACAGCAGCGCTGGCAAGGAGTTTGAGGCTTGCGCCTTCGCAATGTGACCTGTCGGGGCAGCGGCTTCATTGATTCATGACTCAGCATGATCACTTTGTACGGCCCACATTCGCTAATTGAAAACGAATATCAGGAAGCATGGGTCGAGCGACAAGATTCGCCCACTGGAAGCAGTAATGCACTTGCAGATGGCATGAACTGATGGCAGTTTGCTGCCAGGGTGGGCTGAGTGCCTTCCATGTTGCATTCCGACCAAAGCCAGTGGTCTTCGAGCCTGAGGAGCCGGTGTGTTTGTGCGTTTCAAGTCATCCTCAAGCCCCAGCACCGAATGATCCGTCTGTAATCGGTCACTAGAGCTCTCGGATTCTACTGATCACTTTCGCACGATGTGCAGGAAGGGTTGGCTCTTATCTATCCTCAGGGAGAGCCGTCGGCCCAGTCACGTCAGCAGAAGGTGCTAGCCACATGCTGCCGAGGTCATTTTGGCAGATTCACGTCAGCAGCATGTCATCGTTCAGATGAGCATTCGACCGGGTTTGAAAATGAGCAAAGAGCCGTCGGCTGAGAGCAAGTTGAGTATTCATTGTCAGGGCAGTAGCTCAAAAACTGCCGGCAGACTCAGAAGGATCAGATTATCTGTCCTGCACTGTCAGGGCAGTAGACTTTCCGAGGACCGTTCCAAGATCTAGGAAAGTTCCAGACGTTCCAGTCCCACAGGCCGACAAAATCAACGTGGAAACATGAACACGACCACGGCCAGCAGCAGCGGTCTACGCAGCAGTTGAAAGCAGGGCAGCACCCTGCAGAGGAAGCCGTGACGCGTGAACTACGCATGAGCCGCCACTTGTGGCAATTGCTCGGGAACCTTGTTGTCGTGAGGTACTGCCAGGTACAAGAAGAAATGGAGGTCCACAACGGAAAGAAGTGACCTATTGTCTTTGGGCATATCACGTCACTGTATCTTGTTATGGCATAGCATCTGCAGAGTTGATAGTACTTCAATCCACCATTGAGTCAGATGCTGGGGTCACCAGACTGCGAACTTTGTAGATGATGCAGCTGCGCAGCAGGACTTTTGACAATTTCGCCCGAGCTCTGCAGTTGGAGGTGTGGGTGGGTGGCACGATGCTGGGAGTCCGCACGTTTGGATGGCACGCGGCTCTGGGGCTGGGGGTGGAACGTGGCTCTGGAGCTGGGGGCCCGCGGGTTTGGATGAATTTGCATGGGTGGAAGGCGGCTCTGGGGCTGGGGGAACGCGGCTCTGGAGGGCCGCGCACGTTTGGATGGAACGCGGCTTTGGATGGGTGGAAGGCGGCTCTGGAGCTCGGGAATTTGCTACTGGGAAGACGGTTTATCACCCTTTGCAAACCGCCCGGAAGATAATACTGGGCACACATTACTTAACCCATTATATGTCCCCAAAGGTGAATCGAGCTCCCTCTGAGTAGTTTTCCATTGGTTTCCTCCGCCACGAATATTGTCACAAGTTAGTATCCAATTTACTAAAAACTTGGGCGAAAAGCCAACACAAGCCTCAGAAGCCTTGTTGAAGCTGGCCTCAAGTTGGCTTCAGGGTGCCCTTCAGGCGCCGTCCCAGTACTGGGGATTCGAATTTTATCCCCAATTTTCCCCAATACTGAGAGGGTAGTTGAAACTAATTTGAGGCCGGCTTCAACAGGGCGTCAAAGATGATTCCCCTGTAATGGGACGGAAATTGAAGCAGAGGGGACTCGGGAATTATTGAGGAATCGTGTTGGGTCAGCCGCGCTGGTCACGCGATGCAGCCAGCAACATTTTTGTCCCCGGGCTGGCCCCAAGTCCCTTGGACGCAGTGCTTACCCCCTGGTCGACATCTGTGTGCCGAACGAGATTTAGGGATTGCCTCGAGCACAAGCGTTTGAACCCCATCGGAAACCTTTTAGAAGAAGCCCGATTCACCCTTTGGGGAATTACAACGACTTCATGTGTGGGAGGGAGGGCAATGCATAGCAGGGAGAGCTGAGAGAGTGGCTCCCTCCAAGAAATTGAACCGAAAGTAAGACGCAATAAGATGTTGTTCCGCTCACGTGCGATCTTCTTTATGATGTAGCTTGTTAACACAGCCAAGAGCGATTATCCCGATCCTGTTTGTAATTCCCCAACAGCATGAGATCTGGGGTCTATTGGGGCAAGGCCTGCGGGGCAGGGGACGGGTTCGGACAGGTTCCGGAAAATTTCGGTACCGGTTCGGGTTCCGGGCAGCAGGCTTCGAGTGGGTTCTCGGTGCAGGTTCGGCGAAGTTGCGGGTTCCAGGTTCGTAAGTTCCGGGGCATGGCAGTTCCGGGGCGGCTCCGGACAGGTTTCGCTCCTGGCAGGTCACGGGGGTGGGTTCAAAGCAGGTTCCGGTTCCGGGGCAGGTTCCCGGTTCTGCGCAGGTACGGGGGCCAGGTTCCGGGCAGAGGTTCCGGTCGAGGCTGGAGGTTCGTTCGAGTGAGTGGATTCTCGGGCAGGTCCGGTTTCTTCTCATTGCACCCAAGCTCCACATGTTTTCGCGAGCCTTGCAAATCGCACGCAAGTGCCAGCGAGTCTCGAACCTCTGATGTCTGCACAAGCTCCAGAATGCTGAACGCATTTGGCTTTCGTTTCAACAACTCAAGGCAGTCCTTAAACCCGAAAATCGTATTGAAAATGCTTTAGCTTGGTTTCCAGGACCCAAAAATGCATTTTTAAATGCTTGGAAAAACGTATTGTCCAGCTCCAACTCGTAGCTCGAGCTCCTGAAAGCTCCGACCAAGCCCAAATGCTTATTCCAGGGCCTGCTACACGCATTTGGCCTTCGTTTCAACAAATCTTAAGCTCAATGCCGTCCCTAAACCGAAAATCGTCCTGCAAATGCTGTAGTTTGGTTAAGGCTTGGACCGCACATTCAGAGCAAACCAATTAAAGAAGAATGACCAAGGCAAAATTCGTTTTCCAAGGCCTGCTGAACGCAGATGGCAGTGGTAACCATCTGGAGCTCAATGCCGTGCGTCCCTACACCACGAAACTCGCACCGAAAATGCCTCAATTTGGTTTCCAGGGCTCCAAAATGCATTTTGCAAGGCTTGGAAAAAACACACTCAGAGAATTTCCGCATTTGGCCTTCGTTTCAACAAATCTGGAGCTGAATGCCGTCCTGAAACCGAAAATGTGGACACTAATGCTAAATCGACATGCGCTCAGCGCAGCCGCTCTTTTCTCTGCACCGCCAGCTGTGGTTGCTGTCGCGTGTGGCTTGAGCCACCGAACGTTCGCAAGTCAGCAGCTTTCACATGTGGGCAATCAGTCAGACATGACCTACGGGAATTCGATTACAGTACCCCCCAATTAAGGTTGCCCACAAGGTAAAGTGCTGCTCTTGATACTCTCTCACTAGTCATGCTGCTGAAGCGGAATGACTCCGACGCTTGTTTCGCGAGTCTTGAGCTCGATGGTTGAGCTCCTCCCCTTCATCCACCAACGAGAGAAAGCCCGCCTTCAAGAAAGCCTCCATGGCCCCGTTCGCCTTGCCGGGGTCCATCTTGGTAAGTGAATCGACGACCATTTTCTGGTGAAGAACCCACCTCACCATGGATTTCGTTTGCTCAAGATCTCGGACAATGATCGCGAGTTCAAGGGAAGCTTTTCTGTCTTGACGGCCTTGGGGATGTTCTTTGAAAATGCAATCAAACAAGCTTTTAGCATCAGTAGCGGAACACTGTTTCTGGCGCTGGCTGAGCGCGCAAGAGCCACGCATCACGACCATGTGAGGGGACAAGGAGTAACGCCAATCCTTCAGCTGAACATCATGCTTGTATGCGTCCCGGTACATGATTTGCAGCCAATCAGTCTCGTTGATCCCCTGAAGCATGGCCTGCGTCTCTCCACCAAACGTGGAAAACACCTTCCTCTTCAGCTTCGAACTGCGCCAGGCAAGAGGACTAGCCTTGATTCTCTCGGTTCCAACCGGGAGAGACTCGGCCGCGAGCACGATCCACGCCCCCGGTGTGGCATCCGCAGGAAGCCCCTCATGGTCCACCTCTTCGTCCTTGGTGTTGATCCCTCCCGCATCGGAGATCGCCAGAAAAGACATCTGATCAGGATCAAATCGCCAAATCTTTAGCGGGCGACCATGAGTGTTGCGCAGGTGGTTGATGGACTTGTTGACCACGAGAACATCGGACACCGTCGCGTGGGGAAGCCGACTGGCCATAATCGACGCTAGGCCACAAAGTTCCGGCCTTGTTTCCTTCGCCACCCAATTGACTTTATAGATGGCCGAGCGAAGAGAACTGAACTCCTCGTCGGTGAGCGCCCCGCCATCCTTCCTTCTTCCCTTGGCAAGTGGAACCGGATGGACCTGCTCCAAGATGCACTTGCTCTGGTCAACGGAGATGTGATCTCCATGGCAAACGATGCGGCGTCCAGCGTACTCGGCAGCATCCTCTTCCCATTTGCCGAAGACGAACCTGTCACACAACTGCTTCTTCACCGATGCCTTGACGTCCTCATCGGCCGACACGATCAGATCGTCCACTTCGACGAGCACCTGTGCGATGTTTCTCCCGCCCTTGTCGTACTTCATGTACCAACATGGTTCTATCAAGTTTCTGACGTACCCCGACTGCAGGAGGAACCGGGTGATGGTTGCCCTCCATGCAGCCGGGGCGTCATCAAGCCCGTACACGGGCACGACAATCTCAATCAGAGCACCGGGCGGCAGAGGAAGCCCTTCACATGGATGGGCAAAGAGTGGGCCATTCGGCCGACGCAGTCTGTCCGATTGGCAGAACGCATTCTTTACATCGCAGAATGCGAAGCGATGCTTGAGGTTGGCACCAACCTGGAGGAACGTCATGATCGACTCGACCTGAGGTGTGGGAGCATATGTCACCAGGGATCCAGTATCTGGATCCCCATGCCCATGTAAACACCAGCGGGATTTCGCTTTCCATGCTCCGATTTCCTCCAAGGGCTTTCTACGCCGCACCATACGCGACGAGACTATGCGGTCGCCAAACTTTTCCCGGACGTAGTCCGCCTCCTTGCCGGTGATGACCCGGACCGCCTTGGTCTTCAAGATGCTATTCCACTCGAACTCGTCCGACTGGGAGAAGAGCTCCTTCTCCTTGGCGGTCCTTGAGGTTGATCTCGTCGTTCCTCTTCGCCAGAAACACGTCGTAGGAAAGAAGTTCCGCGCTAGAGTCGTCGCTCGGCTGTTCCGCTCTCCTGGGTGACCTCTCTCGATCTCGATGTCCAAGCTGCGGAGATGGCCGGGGAGAGAATGGTGCTGGACCGTCGCGGCGAACTAGCCTCATCAGTTGATCCACCGGTGTGCCGGGGGCCCGGGTAGCAGAGGCTGAGGCTGTCTGCTCGGAAGCCTCACTCTCACTGATGCGCGGAACTTTGCTTGCTGGCTCACTGGTTGTCTCGGCCTCTCCCGATGCCTCTTCCTCCACCGAAGGAAGTCGTAGAGCTGAGCTTTCTCGAGCTGGCTGCTGAGAACCCACCGTCTCTGGCTCAAGAGCCGGTTCCTCCACCGTCACCGATGACCTTCGATCCTCGGGTGCCGCTCAAATGCTCCAGGATTGGGCACAGGAAGAAGGCCATCTGGTATGGGACGAACTGCCCGTGGAGCTTGTGGTGGTTCCCCGTGAGCTGGTGGAGGTAGAGGTCCACTGAGAGGAATGCCGTCTTCTTCATGAGCAACTGGACGTAGCAGATCGTCTTCACCCGGAGGTCCTTCTCGAGTGACGTCCAGTGCTCGTGCTTGTCCTCCTGAGGAAACCTGTCGCAGAAGCTCCCCAAGTGATCCATCTGAGGACAGTTGATGTCCCAAGACTTCAGTCGGGAAGGCCACCCTGAGTTGCTCGGGGGCGCACCGCCATAACCTCGACCGCATCGCGACCCAGACGACCCCGCGTGAATTGAGCAGCACCAATCCTGGGCCTACCCATCGGGACTTAGGGGCCAATGGATCAGTAGGACGACCTCTCCGGAAGACGTACACCCATTGACCTGATCTCCATGCTGGTGTCTGGGAAGAGGAGGAACGTGTAGCCCTGACCAGTGCCTCCTTGCTGCACTGCTCCATGGCTGCCTGGCGCGCCTTCTCCCTGATCTGAACCCGCTTGCGGAACTCTGCTCCACATTCACCAAGACCTGACGGGTCGTGATAGGCATCGCAAAGTGGAACTAGCCCGCCTTGGTCTTCCGACAGAAGCTCTGCTGGAACTCGGGGAAGTTCTCCGAACACCAGCTGAACGGGAGTGTAGCCTCCCTGATTGAACCACCTGTTCTTTGCCGCAGTGATCGAAGCCAGGAACTCGTCCATCTCCTCAAGGCTGCTGAAAGAACACTGTCCGGAGTTCACTTTTCGTTGAAGACGCTCCTTCAGCCACCCGCCATGACGTTCTGACTTGGAATTCTGCCAGGAACACTCAGGAGCGGTAACATGTTGAAGAATCCCAAGTTGTTCAAGTCCTCGCTCAAACTGTCCACGAAACTCCGAGCCTCCATCACAGATGATCATCTGAGGGGCGCCAGTGAAGCGCACCCAAGTCGTGAGGAATGCCTGCCATGTGACTGTGGAGGTTGGAGTCCCATCACAGTTGCCATCAAGTCGTTGAACTACTTGAGAATTCGTGCCCGAGCAGACCATATTCAGAACAGGAACGGAAGCATTCTGGAAGCGGACATAGAAGGTGTCTATGGAGACGACCCGGTTGAATGTAAACAGACGTGGACACTGGGCCTTCCGTCGCGGGATTGGACTTCACAGTCTTGGCAATGAAACTGATCTCGCACATAGCGCAGGATATGTGGCAGGGCACCCGCGGCTTTCAGCGTCCTGAGGAATCTGTCGACAGGTGGGTGTCCACAATTGTTGTGGAGCTTTCTGACCAGTGACGCCTGAGCCTCCGAGACCACCGGCTCAGCGGTGGAGGGAGACTGCCGAAGTTGTCGTAGCGCCGATGGCTGTCTTTGCTCCAGACGGCTCGTCTGCTGCTCGTCATTCTCCTCCTGGTCCTCGTCCTCGCTGGAAGTGACCTGGGCATAGACTGGAAGTGGCTCTCGCGAAGTTCCGGTTGAGTCGAGAACGAGGGCCTGCGTGGTGAGGTGATCACACCCTCCTTGCGTCTGGTATCCTCGAACATCAAAGCCAAATCCACGAAGTTCTCTGCGGTGGGTTGAACTCAACCGTTTCGCGAACCGTGCCAGATATGCCACGATGGACCAACGCTCTCCCTGCCAAGGTTCGGGACCATGAAACTTGCGCGGGGAAAATCCCAGCACTTGCTGTTGTGGAGAGTGTAGCCGCCCCGGGATCCATTTTCCGGGTGCCACCTGTCGAACGTCTGGGCCCCCTTCTTCTACCCACACTTGACCTCCAGTGAAGTCACCCAAGTTGATGACATAGTTGAGGCCAACGTTGTGAACATCTCTGTGATAGGCAAGGCGTGCTCCAGACGCCACCGCAAACGATGATCTTGGTCCATAAGCTCCATGTCTGGTGAGGACCTCGTTGATATACTTCGAGAACTGAACACTGCGATGTGTCCGGGAAGTGATGCCGGACATGCCGCCATGAGTGTATTGTCCATACACGTCGTACTTGAGCACCCCACTCTGAGCCAGGCTTTCCTTCCGGGACTTGTGGCGACGGCCCTGTTGCACACTCCTCAGCAGTCGAAGACACGCCTGCCGAGAGAAATCGCGTTGCTTGAGGAGGGTCCGAGCAAGTTGCTCTGAGTCAAGAAGATCAGTTCTCGATTCTAAGTTGTAGCTATGAAAAACCTCGCCCTCCTCGGAGACTTCCACAGGGTCTCGAAGTACTTCTGTTCACGCAAAACACTTGCACCGACTTGTCCTGAGAGGCAAGATCATTCCAGCGAGACGTCTTCCAGACCTGAGAATCAGGGCTGGCTCGTAGACAGAAAGACCCACCTGTCTCAACCTGATTGGTGACGGCCTCCAGGATGAAGTCGGCCTCGATCTTCGCCCGCACCTCTTCTTCACCTTGCCCGCCGGCTGTTTCTCGTGAGCCAACGGCCAAGAAGGATGGTCGACATCGTGCATGGAACTCTCGGAAACGTCTGCGATGCTCCTTGCGGAAGACATCCCACCCAGACTCCTCGGTGAGGCGCTCATGTGCCGGAGGAATCCTTAGTCCTGCAAGACGTGCAGCGTCCAAAGATGGAGTTGAGGTGATGAGCTCAGCAAAGTCATACTCAGCCTGACGGGCTAGACGCCTGCCTTGGCGCAGGTGCGTCAGAAGAGACCACCTGATTCCTCTCTCATCATCCTCACGCACGCGGGCTTCTGGAACTTCAGCTCGTTCGTCACGAACCCAGTCGTCAAGTGTTGGGGCAGAAACCAACCAAAAAGGACCGGAAGAGCAGCCCAGCCCATGTCCAGAGAACCCGATCACTGGCTTCTCGGCTTCACGATGTGTCTCCAGTAGACGAAGATGCCGAGGTAGAACCCAAACTCGTTCTCGAGCTCGCCGAGGAGGGTCTTCACGATGATCACCAGGAGGGGGTCCTGGCCCTCGGAGAAGGACTTGACCGAGGTCATTCGTCACCAAGCCGGAACACCTTGTTGTGGTAGTTGCTCTCTCCGTTCCTCAGTCAACCGAGGAGCTCGTAGATGCTATCACTTGCCGCCTCGGATGTCCAGCCTTGTCCGGGTAGCAGAGGATGATGAACCACCCAGCTCCCAGGTCCTCCACCGTACGGTGCCAGCGCGTTCTTCCCGGCCTCTGAGAGATGCGCCCATGGAGTCCACTCAGCTGTCGAGGTTGGGATTGAGGAGGCTCGCGGCTGACCAACCGCCCGGGCTGTGGTCCTCGATGAGCTCCTCGTCCACGTCCACGTTCTCCTTCACCATGACCTGGACCGCCGAGGAGAGGTCGTTCAGGTTCATCTCGGACGCCGGGATCGCCTGGGCGTGAGTCATCATCTGCAGCATCTGACTTTGCCCTTGAGCCAGATCCCTCATTGCCGAACTCATCTGCTGGAACCCAACAGACATCGCCTGAATGGCCGTGGAGAGATCCAAGAGCCGGATTCACAGCCGCCTCCTCGTGAGAGCTCCTCGCCGGGGTGGTCCGATGAGCAACAGCAGGTGTTGTTCTCTCCTCGATGGGGTATCCCTCGCTCACCGTTGCTCTGCCACGGGCCTTGGCCTTCGACTTTGACGTCGCTCCCTTCCGTGAGGAGTAGGAGAGACGGGCCCCGCATGCCCGGCACACAGTCCAAGAAGCGTATTGGTTGCCTCGGTTCATCGTTGACTGGTGGAGGCAGGCTCCAGGGACTTGCCTTGAGCTCTCCAGGTAGGAGCGGCGGTCGCTCTTGATGCTCTTTTGGCCCCGCTCTGCCAAGATCAGCCGGCAGAACATCATTCGAGAGGTCTCCATGACAAAGAAGACCCTGCTCGTAAAGGCTTTCCATCTCGTCTCCGCCCGGGTCAGCGCTGGCCGGGACGAGCGATCCATGATTCAAACGAGGATCGTGATCGAATTGGGGTTGTGGCTTCTCCGAATGGTTGCCCATGGGGAGCGTTCCTGAGCCAAGATGCTGTTCAAGTGCACGGGAGCAATCATCAAGAGGTCCGGGGTCTTCAGGTGGGAAGGCTTGCAGTACAGAATGGTGAGCACATGCATGTCTGTCCACAGAAGTGCAAACGTGGAATGCGTCCTCAGCACCTGTCCTGCTCCCATTCTGTGCCATGACTGATTCACACGACGAACCGCTGTCTTTTGTGTATCGGGAGAGAGCCTTGCTGTCTCGATCAAAAGCATCGTCGGGCAAACTGTACTGCTGCTGCACTTCCTCGAAAACATGGAAATGTCCTCCGGACCACTGCACCAGGGGAATCGTTCGATGCCCGGATGCTTGAACTCCCATGCGGAGTCGAACACCAATGTTCTCAAAACAGATCTGGTTCGTCACTAGGTCAAAGGAAGCTCCTAGATGCTCTAGAAGACCTACCGACAAAAGTGGGGGCACGTTGCTCTGGATGACCAGGAAGTTGATGACACCAGGAGCTTAGCCGGGAGAAACGGGAACAAGAACTGATCGGACTACTTTTGTTGCTTGTCCTCCAATTCCAGTGGGGGCATTGGCCACCGTTGGAACCTCAATCGATCGCAATCCCGCAGCCTGGAGGGTCTTGCCGAGGGCCTCCATCGGGGGTAGTCCGATGATGTCCTGAGTGGCCCCGAGTGGCCGCGATGTCGAGGATGGCGTCGCCGGACTTAAACGTGAGAAAGTTCCAGTTCTCGTGATGGCGGGGTTCGGCAGGTCGCTCCTCTGTGCTCGCGCCATCCAGGAAGCTCACCTCCTTACGGCCCGCCATGAGCACCCAGCCCGCTCCACTGCCGGAGCTGGCTGATGGACCAAGATAACAGAAGCCCGTTGGACGTTGAGTGGTCACCGTCGCCGAGGATTGAGGACGGGAAAGATGACAATCTTCCGCCCAGTGGCCCTTCTTATTGCACAAACGCCACCTGGAAATCTTCTTCATCTGATCTCGCGTGAGCTTCCCTCGGCCCTGGCCCTTAGATCCACGAGGTCGTTGATCCCGAGCTCCAGGAAGACCGCCTCCGACGCCTCGGGGGTGATCTCCGACAACTCCCTTCACGAAGCTGCCCCGGTCCTTTTTCATCTCTGCCTTGTAGTTCTTGTCCTCCTTCCAGGTCCGCCTCTTCTTGTCGAAGCGGTTCTCGAGGATCGCGTACACGTAGTTGGCCTGGTCCTCGGTGAAGTTGAGCTCCTCGAGAGCGATGACGTCAGAGTCCTCAAAGTCCGCCTCCGACTCATCCTCAGAGGGCTCTTCCTCGCCCTGGCCAGGCTCCGCGAGGAAGATCTCCGGGGAATTTGCCTCCTCTTCATGTGTGACGAAGCCCGTGATGCGCTCGGTCCTGGCGTCCATGCGGGAGAGAAGCAGCGCCAGGTAGTCGATCCAGCTCTCGACCTCGGAGAAGCGTAGTGAGATTCTGCTGATTCTGCTCTGACAAGCCAGCTCCTTCACGAAGGAGAGACGCTCTAAGCTCTGCTGGAAGCTCCAAACCGAAACTCTCAGCCCGGGTGAAGTCACGCAGTCGCCTCATCGCAAACTGGGCCAGAGACTCATCCCTCTTCCGGCTCGTGTCCGTCAAGACAGACCGAAACGCAACTCTCTTTTCAGCGTCCTCCTGAACGCCGGCCTTCATCTCCATCACTTGCAAGATGAGGTTGAGATACTGGTCGGAGGTCAACTGGGCCTCGGTCAGATGCTCGAACTCCGTCTGAAGCTCCCAGCCGAGGGTCCTCAGCACTTTCTCGCTGCGCCTAAACATGGGGATGTCCGTCTGCTTATCCCAACGCTTGATGGCCTGTATCCACTGTCTGCGGTAACTCAATCCAGGCCACGGCGGTGGCTCGCTGTAGTCACCCTTGTAGTTGTAGCCGCCCTGGCCACCGGGAGACTGAGACCAGTTCCACGACGCCGTTGTGTTCTCCATTACTGCCACGGATCCACGGTGTTCGCCGGAGTCGAAGAGGACACTGCGACTCACCTGCCATCGCAGAGCTCGGCCCTGTAGAGGAACTGGCCGCCTCGTTCGCCGCATTCTCAAAGCCGGAGCCGTTGCTCCGCCAGTGCTGTTGTCCGTGCCGATCTCCGCTCCCATCCCGTGGAGGGGAGCTCGGCTGCGCCCCTGACTGGTCTCCCTCGGTCTGTACAGTCGCGTAGGAATGCCTCGGTGCCCAAGGCCACTGCTGGTTGTCCCAGCGATTTCCCCACCATCCAGACCAACGCCAGTCACTGAGATTCCACCAACTCGCACTGGATCGCCACCACTCGTCAGTGTCAACAGTCGGCTCGGCAGTAGTCGTCGAGGCCGGCTGAGCACTGTCGCCTTCAGCAATTGTGTCATGCGGAGAGGGCTCATGAAGCGCGGCCATATCGAATCAGGCTCCGCGCTTCCAACTGTGGACACTAATGCTAAAGCGACATGCACTCAGCGCAGCCGCTCTTTTCTCTGCACCGCCAGCTGTGGTTGCTGTCGTGTGTGGCTTGAGCCACCGAACGTTCGCAAGTCAGCAGCTTTCACATGTGGGCAATCAGTCAGACATGACCTACGGGAATTCGATTACAGAAAATCGTCCTGCAAATGCTATAGTTTGATTTCCAAGGCCCCAACAGGCATCTTTCAAGGCTTGGAAAGGTAAATAGAGTTGTTTCAGCTTTGCTGGTGTCCCCGAACCCAAATCGAGCTCCTGAAAGCTCCGACCAAGCCCAATTGCGCTTTTCAAGACCTGCTAAACGCATTTGGCACTGGTTTCAACCAATCTGGAGTTGAATGCCGTCCGTCACTACACAGCGAAATGTGGACCGAAAATGATTTTATTTGGTTTCCAAGGCTCCAATGGAAAACGCATTCAAAGCTGTTTCAGCTTTACTGGGGCCCTTGGCCCCACTCCCGAGGCTTCAATTGAGCCCTAGTGCCTAGTGCATTTTCCAGGGCCTGCTAAACGCATCTGGCCTTCGTTTCAAAATCTGGAGCCCCATGCCGTTCCTAAACCGAAGTTTCCGACCAAGCCCAAGTGCATTTTCCAATGCTTTAGACGCATTTGGCCAGCTTTTCAACAAATCTAGAGCTCAACGCCGTCCCTAAACCCGAAAACGTAGTGGTGAGATGTGGTTACAGGCGCGGCGAACATGCTTTAATTTGGTTTCTAAGCGGCGAAACTGGTTTTGGAACGGAGGTGGCTCAAATTTTGAAGCGACTTGAACCTGCAGCAATGGGCCGACAGCTGTTTGAGAGAAAACTAGTTAACTGGCTTTAGATGCAATACTGAATATTGTTAAGCCCTACAATTTTGAGGGATTGATCCATTGGCAGGACACCGTAACAAACCTTGTGCTGAAGCATGTGTCTCTCCTGTCTTTACGTCCAGACTGTTTGGGGTCTTCGCCGGCACAGATTTTTCAGCTGGCGGCCCCATGGCGGGCAAGTTAGAAGTCAGAGCCGCTGCGCTGTGCCGCCCCGTGCCGCGCCGTACCGCCCATACCGCTCCGACCGCACCGGGATGCCCCACCGCCCAGCGCCGCCTCTACCCTATGCCGCCCCATACTGCCCCGTGCGGTACGCGGTGACTTAACGTTTTTGTCTTGCGGCCAAAAATTCCAAAACCCATCAGACCCAGCTATTGAAGCAGGCGGGGTGGTACGGGGCGACCGGTCCGTACGGGGCACTACGGGTGTTGTACTGGGCGGTCCGGGGGTCTGGGTGGTTCTAACTTCCCTGGGTTAGTCCTAACTTGGCCTCCGCGCTTGAAATTTCCAGCAAAAATAATTCTAACTTGCCATCCGAGAGTGTATGTGATCTCGTCATCGACATCTTTTGTATCTGAATCAGCTGAACAAATACTTCCCGCTCTACAGCGAAAGTGCAGTCAGCAGAAGATATCGTTGAAGCCATGACATGCATCGATCACAGGTACGTTCTGCGGGCAGACATTCTATTCTGCAGGCCGCATGCTGAAATTCTGGAGCTGTTGTGTTCCGCGCATGATGCCAAGACTCAGACAGCGAAAGAGGCACGATGCAAGGCAATGCAAGGGAAGTATTTTGCTGGCCTGGTTCACCTTCACCGGTGCACAACAGAAAAACGGAGTTGATTGCAGTTGGTGAGCACACTTCATGAGTGGCTATACTTCGAAAACTTAATAGGGCCATTCGGCTGTCCGGTATTCAAGTTCTCGTGGAGGATTTGAAAGTCGATAGGTGGCTGGTCCGAATACTGACCGAGACTGCTCCACCTACAGCGGTAGGCCGATTGTGATGTGTCGATTCTTTGTCGTATCTTTCCTTCTAGCTTGCTCGCAACTGATGTCCAAGGCAAGAAGATCTTGTCTCGCGCCATTTGCCGTTTCACCACCCATCACCTTCTTGCGGCTAATGGATTGGAGCTTGCACAAATGTACACCCGCTTGCTTCAATATTTCAGATGGCAGGAATTTGCGTGTGGGCTGTGTCCATTGTCGCAATCCGTGAAGTCAGTTTCACTCAGACGAGGCCCCAAAATATGCAGGGCTTCCAAGCGCGTGCGTGAAACCTGTGTAGCAAAGGCGAGCACAACGAACGAAGCGCTGTAAAACCATTCCACTTGTTGAGCCTAAGCGGAGGTTGTTGCGGACACGATGCACGTCGGATAGTTTTTGTCACAACTTCTTTCAAGACGGCTTCTGCAAACATGCTGCCAAAGCCATCCAAAGCCGACAACAGTTTAGGACTTTTTTTTTGCGAAGCTTGGCTGGGTAAAGCAGTGGAATGTACTTGTAGCAGCTGCAGCGTGCGTTACTCGTGGATCTGTTCTCCGATGGAAAGTGTCCCCGCAAATTCGCGGACTCTGCTGCTGTCACATGGCTGGCATGTGGCAGCATCGCCACTGTCGCCCACCCGTGCTGCACAAAGAGGCCGAAGCTGGATTGCATGACGGCAGTGTAAGTGCATCGAGTTGCATAGAGTGGGCAGAGGGGTTTCGGATTATGGGGGTGAGGCGAGGTCGTTTCATTGGGTAGGTTCTGGGTCGGTGCTTACAATCATGTGACGTGAAAGTTCAAGGTACTTCAGCATCTGGTATTGCCACAACCAGCCACAAAAGTAGCGATGCAGTATCGAGCACACTATTTTCCGCGTTGCTTTTGTGGATGTTCCGCCAGTGCCACACAGTGGTATTCTCGTGATTAATCTGCGCTCTCTTTAGTTTTTGATTTCAGTTGAGTTTCTTTTGTTTTTTCCGCGAGGGGGAGTTTAGCCTTTGTTTTTCGGGTTTTGGTCGCGGCATTTGGGCTTGTGCTCATCTTGTGGTGGGGGGGTTGGGTTGAAAGATTGATTTAGAGCTCGCGCTTGTATGAAATTTGGCGATGGGGGTTGGGGTTCGGGGTTCGGGAGTTGGCATTCGGGGATTTTTGGTTGGGTTGGGTTTTTGAACTGGGGTCAGTTAGTCACGTTCGGTGGGTTGCTGGGTGGATGTGCTTGATCTTGGCGTTGACGGGCTTGTGGTGCTTGGTTTTGATGTATCAGCCAGAGGTTGGGTCGTTTGGTTTGGAAGGAGTTCACGTTTGGGGGTTGGTGAAGTGCTTGTTTTGTGAAATTTTCCCTGGTGTTGTTGAGAGTTTGTTTTGGGCAATAAAGCATATGCCAGAGTCAGAATGAGCCAAGACTTCCAAGGATGAAAAGCAAAATAGCCCACCCCAGACCAGGCTCGGGATGATGGTTTGCACCACGCGCGCGCGCGACACGCATGTGCGCCAGGGCTGGAGAGCAAAAGTTAGCAATGTCAAGATCGTGACACAAATTTCGGCGAAACTCGCAGCTACTCGCAGCTTCACTGTGCCAGCGAGACTTCGCAGCCTCGTAAGGGCCAGTCGCGGCATTGCTTCTTCGCGGCGCCAGTCATGTTGACAGCCTCTTTTTCCAACCGTCGTGGATTTGGGAACAGTTTCGGTTGTTTGAAGGGTTCTGTGCATTGGGGACCTTTAACTGAAAATTAGTTGTTCGTCCACAGGCTCACTCACCTTCTTCACTTCGTGCCCCGCTGCTGTAGTTACCTGGTTCGCGCCTCGTTTGCAGTTTAATTGCAAAAATGCAAATGTCGTATCTAGTCACCTAGTCCCGCCGGCAGAGTCTTCGAATCTTGAGGGTCTGTCGCTTGCACATGGCTTCAGCATCTTCGATGCATTCAACACTAATTAATGGCTGCATCGGTGGCAGTGGTGTCAAATGTAGGGTTTCGGCTCGGGCAGAGGGCATTTCTCCGCTGAAGATACCGGAACATGAACGTAATGTGGCTTCTGGTTGACAGCATGCCTGTTTTCGCAACAGTCGGTCGCCGTAAGAGATAGCTGAGGTTGGCATAGGTACCCTGCAGCACGTTCTGCGGAGGCGCTGAATCCAAAGCATTGGAGACATTCCAATCCAACTTCCAAAGGGTGCAACGGCCGACTAGTTGTGACTCTCGACCTGTCACGGAGGCGAGCTCAAAGAACAGCAGCTGGTGCCTGATCTTAGTGTCAGAGGTCCGGTTTTGCTGATGCATGGTCTCTGTTTGGAGGAACCGTTCCCATACACAAGAGGCCCCTGCATGCCTGCCAAAGGTTGTCCGACATGTTGCAGCTTGTTGCATTCGCTGCTAAGTTTGCGCATGCAAATTCGTAGTAAGGCGACGAGTGGAAGCAAAAACACTTGGCCGGGCGCTTGCTGATGACCTCTTTGATTGCCAGTAGCTGTAAGATATCGTGAAATTGTGACCCAGGCCATAGAACTCTCTGGGCTGCCGAGCCACCCGTCGAAGAATGTCAAGTTGGAGCAGCAACTTGGACAAAGACTCGGAATTTCCGAAGCCCAAAGCACAATGCCCGTGAGCCCGGTCGTGGTCATGCACGCCTGCTGCTCCATGTGTTTTAAACCTGGAAACCTTATGGCCGTTCGTGCTCTGGCCCAGAAATCACAGCAAAGCCGGCTTCCCTGGCCACTGTGCTGCAGCTTCCATTTCGTCTGATCGTTTCTGCTCCGATCCGACAGCCTCCGCTATCTTCTGCAGGTGCAGTCTGCAGCTTCCGTAGGTTCTCTCCGGCATCAGGAGACATCTCAAATCCGCAATGGCATGTCGTACACTTCAATGAAAAAGGACTGGTGTAACGCTACGGTGCACTTCCGGCTGCCTTCCACAAGCACTTTGCAAACAGAAGTGCTCTCTCCACTCTCACTCTTCCCGCCTTGTCCACTGCTGCTTCGTTCTAAGAGTCTGTGATGAGAGGCCAGCGTGCTTACACCTGACGTTCCACTACCACGCTGAACAAAACCTGAGGTATGCGACTGACGGAGATATCGCAGCGCGATGGCTGCTGGGGATCAATGCCCAGGATGGAGACTCGTTAAGTCGATTTTGATATGTTGGTGTAGACATGAATAGGCGCAGAACGAACTGGCTGGCGCAAAAGCAAGCGGACACTGAATTGCTGCTTTCAGGATCCATTTGCCAACATGGAACAGGCTCGTGGCTAATGACAATGGGACCTTCTTTTGGGGACTCCAGTTAATTGGCAAACATCTTGACCAAATCAGCCAGTCTTCGTCGCTAGATCCTCGGGAGAAGATTTGCGAGGATAGGTGAATCGCTGATCGAATCAGGACTCGTCCTGTTGCAAGTGCTGCCACTATTCCCTGAGGGTATAGTGGATCTTGGTGCTGGAAATGGCATACTGGGCATCGGGGCGCTGCTTCTCGGTGCCCCACGCGCTGTCTTCGTAGAGGCACAAGGTTGCTTGGGGAGGCTGCAGACGGAGCTGGGGGCAGGTTTGGTTGCCTTAATGTTAGTTTTGGTTATTTTGCTTGTATCAGGTGGATCCTGTGGCAGCTGATGCAATTGAAGAAGGCCTCGAGGTCCGACATCCCAGCATTTCAATCTGAAATTGGTGACGCATTAAGATAAGTATGCTTTGGTCTGTGCTTAGCTGGCAGATTCTGCTCTTGCTTTTTTAACGAGTCCAATGAGTGGAGACAATGACATCTTTCAGAGCACACCAGGACCGGGGGTGTGAAGCCAGGTTCATCAACTGCTTGCTGACGTGACCCCTCTCATGTCAGGCACAGAGCCTGTCAGCCCGCTCTCGTGTCTTGCGCTGCGATGTGGAGGAGGTGAGGAGGAATGGTGAGATGCTGCTAGCTGCTAGGTTGTCCTTCCTGCTCTGACTGACTCGTTGCCAGCACTTGAAAGGTGGTGGATGATCCAGACTGTGTTTGTGACCTTGTTCTCATGAACCCACCCTGGGGACAGCAGAGAAAGTCTGCAGACAGACCTTTCCTGCAGGCGAAGCAGGGCACATGTCGTTGCAAGAGAGCGGCTTTGCGCATGTGCCACCAGGCGGGGAAAAGGGGAAAAGAGTCTGAGAGACTCTGTGAAGGCCTCCATTGCATTGGCGAAGACTTCGGTGCACATGATGCACAGCTGGCGCCTCGGAGTCTGAGCCGAGACGGCCGCGACTCTGAGGTTTTCAGAATCTAGCGATTCATTTTTCATTCTCCACGAGGTGCTGGTGCAATGCACGTGGAGCCCTGGGCGCGAGACCATGGCTGGAGAGCGGTCAAGTGGCCAGAAGCCCAGCGATCTGTTTCAACTGTTACATGGTGACTAGCATGGCAGGGAGGTAGGCACGTCGTCTAGTCTGGTCCTGTCACCGTCCTATCCAGATGTTTAGGATAACATTGCTGTGATGATGTGCGTTACGGTCTCTCAGCACCAGCACCGTTTCCTTCGTCGTCCATCAGGGTGTTGGCTTTTTGGGGCTCCACCTATTACCTATAAGTTGTCGCTTCAACTGCTACATCTCCTGTCATGTGCCCACGCGCAAGATGGACAAGCAGGTGAAATTGCAGGATGGTTTGCTTCGAGCTGTGACGCAGTGAGAACATGATCTCGGTGTCGCGGTTGTCGGGTCTCTGGCTCGGCGTGATGTCCAGGAGCTCGAAGCAAGCCTCAATGTATTTGTGAAATTTGTGAAGGATGCTGCATGGGTCCCAGCTTCGAGCCATATCGGAGCCTTCAACATGCCTTTGGGTGTGGGCTGGGTTGCGGAATTCTGGCTTGAAACGTTTTGGGTCGGACTGGTCACCCTGACAAGTCAACCAGACCCGATCCAGATGCATTTTTCAGGCCTTGAAAATACATTGGGATTGGTTGCCATTAATTCGCGACTGCTAGCATGTTGGAGCCAGTCTGCTGTTGGGGATACTACATGGGTTTATGAGTTTTGAGTGATGTGCTCTCATGCTAAGTGATGTGCTCTCATGCGATACACTTAGGGAGTTGACGCGAAAAGGTGCATATTTTTGCTCCCACAACCGTTTGCAAGCGTTTGTGAGGCTTCGTAGGCACTCACAAAGGTCCGCATTGGCTCGAAAGTGTTCGCAGCGCCCACGGGCATGCTGGAAGGGGGCAGGTTAAGGGGCAGTTACACATGAGGGTGTGTTCGAGCATGTCGTGGGCAGGCGAAGGAGAAATTCCTCACAAGGCGTGTCCAGGCGTGTCGTTGAGGTGGGAATGTGCCAAGCCATCGGCACTGCACGGGATGCATCGGGGCGCGTAGCTCCTATCAGGTTCGATTCCTGTATCCGATGCCAGGCAGGTTCTGCTTCTTTTGGTCTTTGATTTTTCAGTACGTCAATGGTCGAGAGATGTAAACCTAAACGCATTCTTCTTTTTTGCTGCTGCTTACATCCTTCGCTGTTAGAATCAAGTTCGTATTCGTTCTCGCTTATTTTGGCTAGCAGACGTCCGAGTGTGGGCACAATTTCGTTATTGCGCCAGAGTACTTTTCCTCTTGCGGCAGCATCATTCCCTTTCATCTTTCTTATCAATGTCATTACCGATCGCATTGTTTCATTTTATTGCTATAAGGCTATAATAGTAATAACCGTTTTCACTGTTTTTGATATTCATGTTTTGATAGTCTTCGTCTTCATAAGATCGTTTTCTTTGCATGCTAAGCCCCTTGTGTTAATCATTGTTGAGTTTTGAGTCCTGGAATGTCTCGATGTCGATGTCATTCAGGCGGTCGACGAGCCGCGCATCCAAGACAAGACAGCATGAGCAAGACATCACTCAAGAAGAACACAAGACAGGCAACACAGGCGAGGGAAGTAAGAAGGGGAGATAACAAGCGGCATGCATTGTTTAGAAGGGACAGTCAATTCAGATGCAGCAAAACACACGACAGTCCAGTACACCAGTACAACACAGTTTCTATTGCTCGCACTGCGTGAGCATTAGTGATCTCAAGTGGCGACGTCACCTGGCTACCCTCATCGGCCGTGGAAAACTTTGCATGGAACACACTGAGCCAAGCTTCAGCGAAGATTGCCGTTGTTGAATTGCTTTGTGCTTCCGAGTTCCGGCCTCACAGCTCAGTGTTGCGAGGCTTGATGTGGAGTTTCCATTGCCGAGAAAATATGCGCATCAAAGTCGGCGCAGAGGCTCCGCTTCAACGTCTCAGGATTCGATTGCACCGTCGTCGTAGTAGTAGTAGTAGTAGTAGTAGTAGTATCATCCTCTGTAGTTGCAGAATATGCTGTAGATCGCATCGAACCAAGCAGCATAGGGTTTTTATGGCATGCGTTGCTATGTTCTTTTGTGCGTCCAGGCTTCACGTCGGCTGCCATGTGGCGAATCTGCCCGGAAATCTCGATGAGCAAGACTGAGAGCAAGTCGAGGAGAGTTCTGTCCGACGACCTGTTCTGACATCGGTTGCCAAAAGCGCGATGGAGTGGTGTGTGTTTAGCTGCGAGGTCTCGCCGACATGTTCAGTCGTGTGGTCGCAAGCAGAGGCAAAACCACTTCAGCTATTTGGCTGTTACCTGCAGCTGTTTGCATTCGTTCATGCCATGGCCGAGCCAGGCACTTCACGCACGAATTCCGCCAGTGGTAGGTCATTAGATTTGGCAGTTCAATGTTTTTGGATCTCGAAGGTGCAGAGAGCTGCTGGGAGCGGTTTCTGTCTGCACGGCGGAAACCAGGCTTGAAGGACAACGCGATGAGTGCACAAGCATTCGCGGCATCCGCTCTACAGGTGATCTGGCGGTACTGGGTGATTTGAACGAGAACCCCAGCGGACTGCTTGTGCCAGTGTGACGTGCACACTGACAGCCCCATGTGCGTCTCTGCATGCCTGGCTTGTCTGCCCCAGAGCACCGTTGACATCAACATGGCCTGCGATTTGAATTTGACCACCGGTGGCTTGCTTGGAGGCATGTTTCGTATTTTCTTATATTACCCGCAGGACTCCCGAGGCGCAGAGTGTCACAGTTCTCCGCTGAGATGTGTCAGCCTGGCACAATTTCTGGGAAGTACTGTCTGGCAGGGCAAACGAGTTCAGTTTGTGGGTAACTTGGTGCAGGTGGCCACTCTGTACGGGAAGTTCTCTCCTTAAGTCCGCCTCCGGCAGCGCGGTCGGATGCAAGGCCATGAGCATGCAATAAGCACTGACGCTCTGGTGCAGTGATACAGTTCCAAAGACGATGCTATTCACTTCACAGTTCAAACTACATGATTGGCCTGCTCAAGGGATTTCTGCTGTCAACCTCACCTTCTTTGCAAGCTTACAGCCTGGTACAGCAAAGTTTCGGATTCGGGAACAGCCCACAAGGTTATATCGTCCAAATGCCGTCGCATCCTCTGGTATGACCTCCAAGTGGTGGATGGCGGCATGAGGGTAGAGAAGTCGATTGAAGCTAGTCAGTGCACAAAACACAGAAGGCACAGTGTGCTCTGTGGGGATCGAAGTATCTCACAGCATGAGGCCCGATCCGCAGAGTGTAATGTGAGGAGCCCATTCAGGACCCCACCCCCGTCGCGGTTGTGCCGGTCGCGGGTTCGTCATCGTCTTGATACCGTGGCTCCCACTTTGGCGCGGTGCAGCATTGTGTGGCAAAATCGCGTACTTTCCACAGTTCCGCTCCTTCCCCATTCACCCGTCAAACGTATGCACTGCCTAATCCAAGGCTTTTGGTGGTGTCTCCCGCCACAGTCCCGGTCCCGTGGCCGTGTTGCTCTTCAAGTCATTCCAAGTGGTTGCACAGTCATGGCAGGACTTGATTATTCGGCTCCTAGGGTGTGGTCTCGAAAGTTTGGCAATTTTTAAAGTTGGCAACGGTGCTGCTGCATTGCCATGCATATCTCGGGGGAGCATTGCCAATCCTGATCCCGCCACAGTTCGAGGCGCATTTTGGACTCATGGGGTGGTCTTCAGAGCCTCAGGGTGCTCCTGGCATGGTTTTTGAGGTACCCCGGCATACTGTAATTTGGAGTTTATTTGCTTTACTAGGCTGTTGGGTCCGAACAAAGCCTGCATCGGTAGCGCAATTCAAACTACTCTTGCACTGAGAATGCCTGCTAGGTTGATGGACACCGCTGTTGGAAAGAAGCACCCCTACACCGATTTGATTTAATGCTCTCGTTGCCAATGTGCGTCGGTGTGCCCAGTGCGGGCTTCTTCCAATCTGGCTTCAAATTAGTTGGCGGGTCCTTGGAAATCATGTCGTAAACGATTACACACGCACCATCACGCACCCTTCAGTCGTGGTTCCCCCTGAATGTCTTCCTTTCCGCACGGAGCAGCGAACACTCCGGAATCGGCAACATCAAGCCCGGAAAGATCTCGAAACTGGCTTGTCGGATTGTTTGATTCCTGTCAGCCGAATTCGTCGTTCTTTACTCGATCACTCGTTGCCTGGAAGTCCCTGGCACGGGCCCGACAGGAAGCGTTCCAAGTTCCAGGTGCCGGAAGACGAGCTTTTTGTATAGTGTGGCAGCCCCAACTGCGAGTCTTACCGGAGGCATGCCGCGAGCCTCTCCCCAGTTCTTGGATTTGGAGAGCGTTCGTTATCTCCACGACTGCGAAGAGGTGGGGTCCTTAGGAAAGAGCAGGGCGCAAATTGGCAGAAGAGCTGTCAAGGAGGAACGGAAAGCGATAGTCAGCTCGCGGCTGATGATGCTGGTATGCCACGGCGTCGATTATCTGACGCCTGTTCAAAAATCCATTCAGAATGTCCAGCAGGTTTGTCTTGTGAAAGACGGAGATGCTTTTTTTCATGACGGCTGACGACGATGTATGTCTCGAGGAGTTTTCAGCCAGAATGCAGAGTGGCAGTGCTGTGGCTTAGCTTCACACACAGTTTCTTCTCGTGCTTTCGCAGAGTGCAGATGGTGTCTCTTTGCAGCTTGCAGTTTTGCGTGCTTCCATCGTCATCATGTCCTGCTTGCAAATGGTCAGTTTTCCATGAAGCCTTTGCGCTTTGTGAAGAGGTACGCGAGGCGCTTTCCCATAGCCCTGCACGGAAATTCCTCAGAGGATGCAGAGGCCTTGCAATTCAGTTTCTTTACCAATGGACGCATGAAGAGGCGCTGGCAGCCCAAAACCCTGAAGTTACAACTGGAGCCATACCAAATTTTCATGATGATTCATGGACTTGATCACCTTCTGTTGCGAGTGCATTTTCTGTCTGTGCTTCCCGAATTGCAGTTTCCTGCAGGAGAGAGGAGATTCAAGCACAGCCTTGCTCCGGCATCTGCGCGAGAATCCGTACTGAGCGGCTACGGGGAACGCCAGGCCGCAAAGGGTAGCCGCTGGTGCTGCGGGACTCTGAAAACTGAGCTGTAACTATCAGGAATCTGCGCGGCGCTTGCTGCAGGCACTCGGGGCATGCACGAAGTGGTTGTTATTGGCGGAGCGCAGAGCACGGGTGGTTTCGTGCTGGAGTGGCTTTGGAGGTGAGAGGAGAAAGCAAGGACTTTGCAGACAGAGGGAGATCCTCGAGCGGAATTCCCTGGCGCCAGCTTCCTCTCTATGATTGTCACGGCTTCTTTGACGAGCACGAAGGAAGGTTGTACAGGGATACGGCAGCACATGATTTATGACTACGGATGGCTATGTATGACTGTTGAAATGGAAAGGTTCCACATTTTCCACCAGTAGGTTCTGAAAGATCGGTCTACTCGCAGAAGTAAACGAACGAGTTCCAGGGACGCCGGACAACCGGTGCTCAGGCAGGTGCCCACCTAAATCACTGTGGCGACGAGAAACAGGCAGTTTTGCAATTTTGTCATCGCAAGCCTCCCTGCAGGCACTTCCGAAGGTCTGTTTCTTCGCTTTCACCTCAAGCTAGTGTCTGTTTCGGTTCAGCCTCATGTTTATTCCAGCATGACCATCGCGCTGTGGAGAGCTGAGAATCCAAAAATCTAAGGCCTGCTGCTTCAAACCGGGAGTTCCATCAAACCAGATCTAGCACTTCGAGCGCCTTCTGTCTTTTCCGAACGTTTACACAGCAGCGATGCTGTAAAGGACACCACAGTGTTGTCATTGTCGCCTATCGAGCTCCTATCGTTCTCATATTCGACTGTACGACATGTGTCTTGCTAGTTTCCGGCCAGGATTTGCTTTCTGGAGAGCACTGTCGGGGCCGCATGAGCCTGCAGAATTGGCAGCGAGAGGAATCTAGCAACTTTGTGGCATTTCCAGGAGCCATGTTAAGTTGGCCGAAGCAGCCGAAGCACCCCTGTCGGAATCGAGGACAGTCGCTGCACCGCAGAGACATTGCCCCAGCATTGACAGCAGCATCCAGAGCAAGTGGCCACGCAATGGAGACCGAGAGGTGCCCGTCACCAGGTACACAGAAGGATCCCGAGCACCCCCATCCCCTGTGCCCTGCCTGCTTGCAGGTCTCGCTGCCTCGCCAAGTTTGACCGGCAAGCTTGCTGAATGTTCGGTCATGTTTGCATAAGAGGGTCAGGACAAACCTCTGACATCTCAGCACACGCGGGATTCATCGTTGATCTCGGCGGCACTGGAGGAGATTGAGATAGCAAACACGATCGCACTGAGTTGCTCGTGAATAGGTCGCTTAGGACAGGGTCAGAAACTGAAGTTCTCGAATTATTATTGCCGAGTTGTTGAATGTGCGCTTGCTTGGAAGCGATGAGCTCAGGCTTTGTGCTCAAACTCCGCGTGCTGGGCGAGCAGGGCCTCGACCGGATGCAGTGGCCACTGCCGAGGATGTCAGACATCTGCACGGATCCTTGTCAAGTCGTACCCTGGTGGTGGGGTGATGTGTTGTTCCTGCGCCACTCGGCTAAGAATGTCAGACTACTGCGCTGCCGAGGAAAGAACAGAAGTGGACAGGAGCCTTTTGGCTGTTACAGGGCAAGATGCAAAGTTTCAGTGTGGGCATGTGCATGGTCCTTCCAGGCAGCCTTCTCAATGCATACAAGCTCCATCAGCATCGCCACGTTCGATGCCATCACCCGCAGTCCCAGCAGATTCTTGGATGGCCCACGTACTTGTGTGATGACAGCGCATTTGCGCGAGCCTTTGAGGGAACACAGCCGGGAAGTGTTCCGAATTGTCGAGTCGCTGAAGGATCCAGAGCCGCTCCGGTGTACGCAGCCGCAGAGTCGGTCGCGTCGCACGTATGCTTTCGAAGCAGATATGGCGATTTGTCAACGATTGGCATCGTTTTCCCTGTGTCACAGTATAGGAACTGACAATAGGTGTGCGAATCCGCGATGGTGCGAGGGTTCTGTTTTCTTCAGTTTCAGTCAGTTGACAGACGGTGGGCATTTCGACATCGCGCGGCATGCCCCGAAGCCTTTGCAAGGCAAAGATCTCGTTGGCGGCTGGGCGCCTTGCAACGGCAGCCTGCAGCGCATCCACAGCAACTCCGAGGCCGCGATACGTTTGGAAAGCGCACGAACCGAGGACCTTGGACATGTTGAAACCTGAGCAGACAAGATGGGGATTTGCGAGATCATCATCATCGTCACAATCACACCGAAATCGTGTTTATGTGTGACGAACACAACGGGGTGCAGCACCACTCTGGATGCTGAGCGACAAGTGTCAAAAAAGCCTGCGACCCCTGCTCAGTCTTTCACTGAGCAAGGGCAAGCACGGCCCTTGCAGTCAGAACCGCCACACCACCCTACAGCCCTCACCAGAACACTCACAAACGCCTGTAGCACCGCAGCGGGCAGGTGACAAAGAGACCCACAAGTGAACATGCGGCTCTCCAATCTCCAAGATCATGTTTCCCACCTTGGCCCCGAGTGCGATCCGCACATGCAATGGTTGCAGTCTTTGCGGCGGTAACGAAGTCGCGGTCTGCTGGCACTAGTGTCGTACAGTACGAAAAGTCGCTGCCTGAAGCTCCTTGCCTTCATCAGCGGTGCATAAACTCATCTTCGCCAAAGCTACAAGGAGGTCGTGATCTTGTCCATGATGCACATCATCCGTCCTGCGTTGTTTGGGCACCTGACCATGAATAGCCATCCAATTCATGGCTGGAGATTGCACTACGCATCTCGCAAGAAGAAAAAGCTTCACATCCAATCTGCGGTAACATGTTGCTGAAGGTCCAAAGTTGATGAACATTCAGAGTTACACTCGTTGCAAGCCAACGAATCAATAGGCAGTAAGGGCATATACAGGAAAAGTACTCCCTTTGTCCTGGCATCGCGGCCGATGTGGGGAAAGCCACATGGCACCATGAACACCGGCAGGCAAGATCAAGATGCAATGGCAACTACCAGGGGCATGCTAAAGCAACTCTTCGATTGCTTTGTGGCCCTTTTCACCCTACAATCGGGGTTGCGGTGGGATTGAGTTGGCAAGTCCGGCCAGAAATTAGTCGGTGGTTCTTGGCCCCTATAGTGCATATCAGATCGTTCTTTCTGTTCTCAGGGGCGCGCGGTTCCTCGGCTTCATTCCTCGCCAGAGGGAGAAGGTCCGGAGGGAGCCGGAGGCCAGCCTGTTGGTGTCCGGACAGTGATGCTTGGCACAACCCGAATCCATGGAGGTCTTGTGCGACACGAGCCTCGGATCACCGGCACATATGAACCAGAATTCTCAGGCGCCTCACTTGCTCATGGTGTCGTAGGGTGCAATACACTCATGGGGGTGGGCATGCCCAATCGCTTGAAAAGCACAAGGACATCACTTCGCTTGCGGCTGACAAAGTAACAGTGAACGAGTCGTTGAAACCTTTCGATGACAAGGCCGTGGTTGTGATTGCAGCAGATCTCCGGTTGCTTTGCCGGTCTGTGAGGTTGGCCAGGTTGTTGAATTCATCGACAAGATCATTGGTCACGGCCGAGGACCAAAGCCTCCCTGGAGAGATGAGCTTTAGTCTTGCGATGTTGGGGAAGGACAGCCGCCGTCACAGCCAGAGTCTGAAGGGCAGCTGACACCAACTCCGGACAAGAAGCAGGCAGGTCCGCCAACCGTGACCTGTAATCTCACCGGCTGCGCGCGCACTCGTCGAACACATCCCAAAACCTTTTCGTGTTGGAGGAACACTGTGGCTTGCCAACATGCCAGCACGAACCGTAGGTGCTGCGTGTTTGACTTTGGATGTGCTAGTCGGGAATGTCGACTGCATGCTTGGGCAGGACTTGCAACACTGCCAGTATTGTGATTACTCTTTCCTGACTTGTCATACTGGCGTTGTTGTATCGCTCTGTGTGTCTGTGTGCGCGTGTCGCAGTTTTGCTTGAGCACCAACAGGACCTTGGATGGTGTTGATGCAGCGCTGCTTTGGTTGCTTTCTCGTGGCGTTCTGGCTTCTCAGCTTTAGGCTCCTTCAGCTTTTTGCTTGCCGACTTGTTGGTGGCCCGGGTTCGTGCTTCGAAATCTACTGAACTCAACCATGTGTTTTAATGGAACGTAGACAAGAGTCGTTGCGAGAGATCATTCTACGGATTCTGCGGCACTGACACTGGGGATCAGAATCTACATGTGCATAGGCAGTCATGTCAGAGCTCTGTTGACCTGGTCTGCAGCTTTTTCTTGTTTTGTTTGCGTCGCACTACATCCCAGTGCTAGCAAGTGTGTGCGCGGAGCGTCGTCGTCCTTTTTCTGTCATTTGCTTGGCCCGTGCACGCAAAAGGGAATGAAGGAGTTGCAGGACCGCAGTTTCTGAAGATCTCATTTCATTAGACAACTTTCATGTGCCTGCTCCACGAGCTTACACGGCACGGCACGGAGGTGGGAGCAGGATCTCTCACCTGCTTTAGGTTTATTTACCGTTAGTAAGTTGACTGACGTAGAATGAACAAGGTTGCATTGCACGTGCGACAAGCTTCCAGCCATTCGAGCTGGAAGGCGCATAGACTCCATTGCTTTCTGAGATGCTAGCTGTGAGTATCTGTTTCAACTGGCGAGGATTGTTCTTTGCTTCGTCAGCATGCGAAGCGAGACAAGGCCACATTGGGAGTACGTGCAATTCCCAGGACCGGATCTACGATTGCATACCCAAGTTGCCCATTGAAATCGCAGCTGTGCTGAAGAAAAAACTCATCTGTCGCTGGGCTTGCTGTTGTCAGCTTGCTCCGCGAAGACAGGTTTAGGGTTGGTACCGCTGGTAGAACCTCGGAGTGTGTTTATTTGGAGGCTCCCCCCGAACCAGAGCCGGAAGTGGACGTCGGCGCACATGCAAAAGATGCAGCTGGAGAAGCAGATAATGCTGAGCAAGGTGTGATATACCCGGGAGCAGGTTTTTCAGAGGCTTCGTCGAACTTTGATTGGCACCGTCTTTGCTATTTGCAAGCCCAGGTCGCGCTGTATCCGCGACTCCTCACGTCAGCCCTGGAAGCTGAGAAGGCCACATTCGACAATCGCATGCTTGACAATATCTGATCCGAGTCCATCGCATACACGATTAGACGACATCTTTTTTTGCCTTTGTGGCTTTGGTTTGTCAGCCTTTCCCAGCTAACTCTGCGACTTCCAACAGAATGGCGCATCCGATTAGCCAACCGTCCAACTGTGCATACGTCTGCACCATTACATGAGTGGTGGATCTTGTCATGTCAGCCTGGGCGTGCAAGCTTCTGACTGGACGGATGCTCAGGCCTCCACTGCAACAGCATTGCGCCAGAAAGACCAGACGGTGCAGAAGGAAAGGGACATCGTGCCTGACAAGGCCAAATTCAAGTCCGCAGGGCTCACTTCATAAGCGTATCATCTGGACCGGTGCAGTTGCGAGGCACGCAGCAACAAGACGGCATCGAGCCAAACGCGAAAGAAGCAAGCTACTTGACTATATATTGGCGTACGACATGTTCTTTCGGTCTGTTTGGCATAAATGCTTTGAGAGGCCGCTGCTAGTCATGACGGGATATGTGGACATTTGCAGACTACTCAGGCGAAGTTTACTGCGCTGATGCAGCCAGACCTTGGCAAGCTGCGGGATAGGCGGAAGGCGGCGGAAGGAGCACCAGCCAGAGCAGGTCGGGTAGCCTAGACATGCCTAGTCTTTGTCTCAAGGGCCACTGCTCCAAAGAGAAGATGGCACATTGAATTGATGCGGCGGCATGCGGCGCTTGCTTTGGCCTTGTAAGTATTTCAAGCTGTTTCATCTGGGCCGCACGTCTCCGCCCATGCGTAGTTTTTGAACTCATTCGAGATTTCTACCATCCCTCCCTCAGCAGACCTGGCATGTTTTAACATATTCCGATGCCGTGTCCTTGAGGGGACTGGATTTGGTGGAAATGCAAGAGGCTGGAAGCTGGCAGTAGAGTCCACAAGAAAGACTCTCCCGCCGGTCTTGACTCAGAAGGCATACATCTTTGTTGTCAGATTTTCAGTCGGCTCATCTGTGTCGACCAATGAGAACAATGAGAACCGTGGCACTCGCGATGCTGCGGATGATGATGATGATGATGATGACGACGAGCCGGAGTGCCACGATAGTCTGTATTGCTGTTGCTGTTGATGAGGATGACCATTTTCTTGCTGATCATGTCTTTGCTTGTTGCTTTTTGCTTGGTGCTTGCTGGCTATCGGCTTTTCGTTGTTGTTGGGGTTGTTGGTTGCTGTTTGTTGATGTGGATTGCTGTTCGGGAGGTCTTGTTGACTTTGCAGCTCTGCTCGCGGCTGATGTACACAGCCGTGCATCAGAGACCGGAGCTCTTCGTGCAGAAGCCAAGCATGTGCGCGCAAACGGAGATGACATGCAGCTTAGTAGGGCTGGCCCGCATGATTCCATCCGATGTTACACGGACGTCTTCGCAAGCAAAAGCGATGCAATCACCAGGATTGCACAGATTTCGAGTTGCACAAGCCGTCCAGGACACTGATCGAAGACGGCTTGCAAGAGGACTTGCAAGGGCATCTGTGCAGCAGTCCTAAACGCGATTAGCAGAGCCAGGACTGGCTATTGACGGTTTGAGTCCCTGTCCTGTTCCTTTCCATGTCGTTTGGGCGACAAACCAAATTCTCTTTGTTAGCATGCGGGCATGTCAGCAGAGTTCCGAGCCATATGTTGCGATTGATCGCCAGGGCTGTCATGGCGGGGGCATTATTGGCAAACTCCGTGCTGTTGGCACATCAGCTGACCCGGAGCGATCGTGCACCATGATGTTGCTGCCGCAGACATGTAGCAGCCCCTTGTTCCAGTCCCCCGGCAGACGACGCTACGTTTTGGTGATGTGAACTGCGAGGACGGAGTGCTCCCAAGCAGATGTTCAGCCCCGGAATCTATAGCTTTGATGGAAAGTTCAACGATATCACTCAGGTCGTTTTGGATGTTCGGCTTGTTGTGATAGTTGGTACACCTGTGTGTACAGCATCGTGGCATGTGATAGGGTTCCGCTGCAAGCCATATGGCCATCTGCGACCATTGACATTGACGACCGCCTGCAATTTCAGACCTGGTTTGCCATGATTGAGATGACGCTGCGGGACGGCGCGTATACTACTCGTATGTCTGGACTGGTGTCATCCAGAAGCACATTGCCAAGTTGTTCTGGCTGCATCCAATCTGAGGTGCAGTCTCGTGTAGCGAGGCATGTGACGCGTGCCGCCCCTTTCAAGCACAATATGATCTGACATTTGTTCGCAGATGTTCGCATGCGCTCAGCTGTGGTGCTCATGTTTGATTCAGTTGTGGGATATGACAATGTGGAGCAACCAAGCATCTTGGAGAAGCATGCGGTCAACCGTTGGGAAACAAAAATGTTCACGGCGGACAGCCCAAGCATGGCGGGTATATGCGGGTATAGACCATGAGTGGACCACCGCGCCCAAGCATGTCCTCCGGTCTGGCTTCCAGCAAGTATATTCAGGCAGAGCAGTCATGGCCCCGGCTTTGTGAGGCCGCTAAGCCGGCAAGCCTGGCGCGGACTCGGCCGCGCTTCCGCAGGACCCGTTGAAGGACGCGCTTGTTCTTTCCATTTTTTCCAGGTTCTTTGAGAAGCAGACAGACGTCCGAAGCGGCACGAGTCGAACAACCTTCTGGGAGCACCACTCGTGATAGTCTGGACCAAACGAACGACGAACGATTTACGGGAAGATCATGCTGCGTGGTACTAGCACAGCGTGCGGCCTCAAGCCATGGGTTGTTGGCCGCTGTTCGCCGCGGTGCCTCCGGCACGATGTTGTTGCAGCTGCTGCCAAGCACAGCCTTTGATGTTGTGTTGAACAACCCAGTCATCATCGGGGTTGTGGACAATTAGGACAACGCGCGTTGGACATGCCTTTTGAAGAAAAGCGATTGTTTGTGGCATGTCGATACCTTGACGTGGGCGGTTGTTCTCGACAGTGGGGACCTTCGGGTGTTGTTGGCGACATACCTTTCTTCCTTCACCTTCGTAAAGCGAGGCGTAGCGGGGATAGCCTGTCATGCCGCAGTTTGGGCTGTAACCGACGGAACGCACCAGGAGGATGATGATATGTGATGATCATCATCACTATGATTGGCATCACCATATCAGGACCAACGCCATCACAGCCATCATCTTTAACTGTATGCCGACCTTAGCAGTTGCAGCGGCTTTGACTACTTGGAATGCAGGGCAATGGGACGGCCAAATTGTTTTGTCCTTGACTTTGTTGTTGTCGTTGCTCATTTCGATTGTAGTAGTAGTAGTAGTAGTTGTTGTTGTTGTGGTGGCGGTGATGAATGTGATGATGTTCAAGATCAATATCAAGAAGGAATTGCGGGTGGTGGTGGTGCTGCTGCTGATCGTGACGCTGGTGGTGCTGTTGTGCTTGCTGTCGTTGTCGATGTTGTTGATGGTGCATCGTTGTCGATGTTGTTGATGATGCGAAGCTGGTGGTGATGAACGACAGTTGTAATCATGATGATGGTGATAGACATGAACTTGGGGGTGCTAGGGTGATGACGGTGGTGATGGTGATAGTGGCCATGGCAATGATGGGCGGTGATCGTGGTGAATTTGAATATAGTCAGATTTAAACCAACGGTGCTGTAAAATTGCGAAGGATATCCAGCCCGCCAAGGTTGTGGGTCATGCTGTGGCTGCAAAAGCAGATGTTGTCCTTCCACGCCATGGCATCAAAAGCTGGCCGCGAGCATTTGGTCCCATTCATCACAGTGACTGTCGAACCACAAATTCCGCAAACATTTGGTATTCAAACGACAGCTAGCAGTCTCGAAGCCCCTATGAGCCTATGAGTGCTTCAATGTGCAATTTCACATGAAGATAGACATGCACAGGCTTCGCTCATGGTTTCCCGCGTTTTTTGCACGTGCAACTTCTTCGACTCTTTGACCAAAAAGTGTAATACAATTATGGCTTCAACAATTATTGCTTCAACTCTTGCTGTTTTTTCCTCGAAGCATTCTTATGTTTCATGTCAAGCTCACGGTTCCAATGCGCCAATCAATGGGGAATGCTTGGTTGCCGATGTGGTTCAGCGATATTCAGTGCCGCTTTCAAGGTGCAAGCCAACAGAAAGCACAAGGCTTGCAGGGCCGAGAATTCGCAAACGTGTTGTTCTTCCCTGAAGCGAACCAGGCCTGTGTGCACAGATGGTGTGGCTTTTCACTATTGCCGTCTTTGTGCGAAATCTGTCCGTTCCCTCAAATCACCAAGAGAAAGAAAACGAGGCCAACGAAAGAAATAATTCCCGTTGAAAAACAGAAAAGCCAACGAGAGAAAACATGAGAACCAGGGGAGCAAGACAGAGAGAGCCAGCTGTTTGCTCAAGTCGTTTGCAACAGAGACTGAACAACATAACATGCAACACGAGACAAATAAGTTTCTCATGCCTATACAGACGGATGGGAAACGAACGGGAACAGTAACGTGCGAGGGAATGGTAGCAAATGAACAGATTTACGGGAGGCTGAATGAGAAGCGAAATGGGAAAGGCAAGGAGTGTCACAGATAAAGGGAAAGACATACAAGATATAGTGGAACAGAAAGGCAGACACATGTTTGCAGGTTGGGAGAAGTGGAATCCCACAATTGAGTTGCGTTTGATTATTGATTTCAAGACAAAGAAGATTTCGATAAATGTCCTTGGTGTCTGCTACGACTATGAATTCTTTCCGTGAAAGGGAGAAAGGAAGACGAGGAGAGAGAAGGGCGAAAATTGGAAGGGACAAGGGAGGTTGGGAACCAGAGTGGGGAAGACAGAATGCAGCAGGGAAACGTGAGAGTCAGAGGGGAGAAGGTGGAGATTGGTGAATGATGCGTCGAGGATGTTTGACATGGCTCTTGTATATCGCATTCTGCGGTGCTCGGGCTCAGCTGGAACCACTTGCCGCCTTCTTGGTGGCTGCCTCTCCAGCGAGGCTGCACACTTTGCGGACCTGTCTGTGCGAGTTGATTTGTGCCAGTGCGCCCCCTAGGCCATGTCGTACATCCCAGCAGGGCGACCAGAGGGTGGGTGGCATGGCACAAAGTTGGCATTGAAGCCATTGAAGTGTGGCGATTCCAGCTGTTAACAGCCTGTGCCGACATGGCAGGCTGCGCGATATTTGGGTTTCGGGCAAGGCATGAACATGCAGCATGCTTCTTGACACTTGGGGGCAGGGGCACGGATCTTCAAAGAGTCCACAGGTTGGCGATTCACGTGCCAGATGTTTGGCGACATCATTGCATCAGAAAGGACACGAGGTGGGACCTTTCCTTTATCGCAATTAGCTGGACTATGTCCAGTGCTCCAAGCGCATTTCGTCCAATCCGACGAGCATTCCTCGAGAGCCAAGGGACTACCCTGCTCCCAGTGAGCAGTGTCGTCCATTGCAGAGCGATAGGTGACCCTCATCGGCGTGAAGAAGTCCAGCGAGGCTCCAATTGCCTCCTGGGGAGAGGCCGTCAGCAGTGGAACGCAGTGAAACTGTGCATGTTGTCCCCTTTCTGGCGAGCTGCGACAGGTCATTACAGAGCAGCCGAGAAAGAGCATCCGGATGCAGGCCATGGACAGCAGACAGCATAGCGCCCGCTGTGATGTCGTTTGTGAAGCTGGTAGAGCAGCGTTATGCGATCCTGTGCCTGGATGGAAGACCCAGTCTCTGAATGCACTCCGTGGAGAATGGAGAATCTTGCAGGGTAGAGAATCTTGCAGGGGAGACCGTGCCAATCTATATTCGTCATGACGTCCTATTGGCAGAGAACCATGTTCTCGCTTTGCATGACGGCAGGGAAGCGAGAGCGCCAAGAAAGCACGCAGTGACGTGGCAAAGAAGTAGAATAAAGAAGCAACATCTATACGTTTCTATGCTCGGCCTTGGAAGGTTGCAGGTCAGAGAAACAGTTCCGTGTGACATGCCAAAGCTGTTTCACGGTACGGCTGTACAGATAAGGTCGCTCAAGCATGCACAGGCATATTCCGAGTTGCGTAGGTGCCAAAAGGCAGCCCGTTCGATTCCAACTGACAACTGCATGAACCCCTTCCCATCCAGTCTCCTCTGGGCAGATCTGACACCTCAGATCCGAAGTCTCAGCTTTCCGGCTCTGCTCAGCGTTGGATTGCAAGACATCTGATTCCCAAGTGGCTACTGCAATCGCAATCCTTGTTAACACCTCAAGCCGTGATGCCTCATTGACTGAGCAGGACAGCGCGCGTTTTGTGCAGATCCATTACCTCTTTGGTACTGATCCGCCATGCTCGAAATTGCTTGAGACAAGCTTCGGCGAGTGTAGCCAGCCCAGCTGTGTCACGTTGTGTGCGTCTGTCTGCCCACTCTTATTGTTGCAGGTGATTCATGCAGGCCGTGTCTTGAACACATGCAATATTACAGCATGGCATGAGATCGTTGTCGTGTTCGAAGGGGGGATTGCAAATTTAAGGCCTCAGGAATACACTTTGTGCCAAGGCGGTTGCGAGCCCAACATGGGTTGGATAATCGCCACCAGGCTCGGCGAATCTTGCAGCGATCCAGCCGCGAAATTTTCAATCAAGACTTGCCTTTCGCCCGCATGCACTGTCACAGGAATTTGGCAAAGGGCGCACGATCCAAGGGCAAACGAGTTTGCCTGCATCGCTTGCATGGGAGACAGCGAGTGCATGAAGCTCATGTTGGATGGCGTGAACTCTTGCTACTGGTTGACAGGATTAACTGGAATAATCCATGCCATCGTTTGCAAAACACCACCCTGGATCCAAAATTTCGAGCCCCAGGATCCAGCACCAAAAGTTAAAAGGTGTGTTTCTTAGTTTAGGGCCTCCGGCTTTGGGCTTGGAGTTTGGGTTCTGCAGGCATGCTTTCAGGCCTGCCCATCTGAAGCCACCCTTGGTCTTGAAAAGGCCGGACAATGTTTTTTTTTTCTTCGGGATTTCTATTGGGGAAGGGGGATGAAGCCGCAGTGAGACAGAGTCTCGTGGCTTTGATAGTGGCTTTAGTGGAAGCAAGCTGGATTAAACTGGCCAGTACCCAGGACACGCTTTCAGGACCAAGCCAGGAACTTTCCCGAGCAATCAGGAAGTGCAACGGTAAATTCAGGCACCAGAACTCAGGAACCAGGCCCGCGAATTCCAGAATCGAGCCAGCGCCATTCAGGGGTTGAAGGTGTTTGTTGGGTTGACGGTTCACAGGCTTTACGGTTCAGGGTTCGGGGTTCTCTTGAGGATTTGAAGTGTTTTAGGGTTTAGGGCCTTGAAATTGTTTCGGGTTCTCGGTTTGCAGTCCGCGAATCGGGTTGCTGAGTACTGGCGGTTCCCGAATTTTGGCGCTCGAATTTCGTGACTCCGTTCCCGAATCTGGTTCCCGAATTTCCCAGCAGCGACAGGTGCGACACCAGCAACCCGAGTATGTCTGCATACATGGTTCGATATTCAACATCCGCTTTGCCAGGCGTCCCTTGAATGGCATCTCACATTCCCTTCGAGTGAAAATGGTTGGGGCTCAAGTCCGCCGGAGTGCACTCCAAGCCACGGACTATTGTTGCTTTCTGCTGGGACCAGGCTGTGGGAGGTCTTGCAAGATGCCTTGTGCTTGCAGTGGGGCGGTCCGCTGCAGAATGCCTTAGATGCAGCCGGCAGGAGCATCACAGACACGACGCAACCAAAAGGCGTCAAAACCTCACATGAGTTCCGGCAGAAGCCCGCAGCTTACGGAATGAAAGACACAAAGGAAGAGAGGAAAACAAGAAGGTGGAAGTGATTGGAAGTGCAGGACACCACCGAAGGTAATTTTGAAGAAGAAGTTAGATGAGCGCATTGTTTTGAATTGTTGATTACTGCCCTGCTTTGGTTCTTTGCTCTGGTTTCCACTGCTACCTGCACGTCATAAATCTGACAGCCTGTGCAAGTAGAAGGGCACTGCAACGCTAGGGGTTGACCCAAGTCGTAGCGTCTTGCGGAAGTTGTTGCGTGTTGACATGGGGGAACCAGTGCTGCGGCCACTACGGCCACTACGAGGGGAGGGTTAAACTCGCATCAATCTTGTTGAGGAAATACACATCTTTTTCTGCGTTGACATTGGGGTTAAGCAATCCGGGCCCGGCCTGGCATACTAGCATACATCCAAACATCAACCGTTGCAGGGTTCTCGCGCGGGCCTGTGCATGGGGACACAGTGCAAACGCTCATAAGGCAACTCGCTAGAAGTCGTCTCGAACCGGCAAGCACATGGGGATTCCGAGGTAATGCTCGGGAGCCTGTCAGTTGTCTACCGACATGCAAAACCCAGCTAACGCCGTTCCTGACCACTGCCTCGCGCGGACCTTGCGCAACCTCGCACGGCCTCGCGCAGGGCCAAGTCTACACCCCTTTATAAAGCTCCAGGTTTTGGCCCTCCAGCTACCTAATCAAAACATGCCCCGGCCAGGCTGCAGTCCTGGCAGACAAACCTTGGGGGGTAGTAAACCGACTTGTGTGTCTTGAGCAGGTGCTTCTGCTCAAATTGGCTCAAATCGAATGTCTACATGGGGAATAGCTTGGTTACCATGTGTTTCTGTCTACTGGATGCAACTGCTACTGCTGCAACGTTGAAAATCCTTCTTGAAACCTGCTCCTGCTTTTGAGGGGCGCGTGTCAATGGGGCTTCCAATGTTCTCGCATGTTATGATCTACGAAAAGGTTGCAGTTTGCCAGCGCGTGGGACTGATTTTTGTTGTTGTGAGGTTTCGCCCGAACAGGTTTGCAACACAGCGTGTACTTGGGCATTCCCTACGTGCAACGACTTCTGGGGCCCCTGCCGCGACGTCACTTTATGCAGTGTGACCATGCGGTGCCGCGACTTCTCGAATGCTGCCGCGACATGAGTTTACCCCTATTACCTTGCCATGACTAGAGAGAAGGGCAGGGTCAGCGTCGTGAGCTCCACGACATGCTGTCAGTAGCAATCTCGGGCAAGTTTGTTACGGTTTCTTGAAGGAGCATTGCGTATTGGAGGAGAAAGTCTTATCTTGCAATGGGCAGATCCTCATCCGGATTGTGTGTCAAACCCCCATCAGCTGGTGCGCCTGCCAGATCTACCACAAAGTTTTCGGACCTTCCCACAAGCAATGGAAAATGATGAAGGACACTTGACATGCACTTTGCGCGTGGCCGGTCAGCCGTTAGGGCTGTTGTTGTAAATCTGGCGCTTCTAAGGACATGCTGAACATCTTGGTCCGGGAGCGCAGATGTTTGTGGCAGCAAGTACTCAGAAACGTCAGGAGTGCTGGCATGAGCTCAAGTCAGTGTAGCAGTGTCGTGAGGACCAGAAGATGGAAACATCATTGGCCCGAGCCAAGGAGCTGCAGCAATATGCAGAGGAGATTCGGACCACGCATTTACCAACTGGCTTAATTGGAGCAGCACCGAGTGCAAGTGGCTAACATGGTCCGTGTTTTGATGTGGGCTGTTGTGTCTCGCTTATCCTGCAATATACCTTCCGAGGGTTGTATCTAAGTTGGGAGAAGAACAAAATTGATTTGGTAAGCTCTCGCAGGGCCAGCTTCCTGTTGGGTTGCATTGCCGCAGCGAGTCGACATTGTGCAAGCAGGAAATAGTCTTCCTTGCCAAGAAAAATTCTCCGTACCATGATGGGCTTGCTCCGTCCTCAGCGGAGCACGGGTTTGGCGTGACAACGCAGGCCGCAGGCATGCCTGCTGTAATTCTATATTCCGGAGGTTGCGGGCACGGTTTCAGGTTGGGCGTTGGGGCAGGTCGGAATCCCTGTCGGTGCTGACACGCATTCCTGTGCTCCTTACTACTTCAATACTCCTCTCATCTGGGTGTCTGCTCAGGTGGAAAGCATGTTGACCTCTCCAGAGGCTCCGGCGGCGAAACAAGAGAGTGTGCATGAACAAATTGACATGAAGCATGATTGAAATCCCGGCAGTCTCGAGAAGACTTGCTTAATGATTGAGGCCAGAAGGATACTCTATGAGCGGATGCTTCCGCGCTATCAGGCCCAAGCAAGACGGCATGTATCGACATCAATTTCATGCTGATTTCAAGCACCATCATCGGAGAACCTGAGCTGCGCATGCACAGTCAAGCATGACCGAAGGATGCAAGTGGTGTATTGTGCAAGGATCGACACTTTCACTTTTCTCGAGTGCTGAACCAGTGGAGGCTCGAGGCTTTTCATTGCTGAGCGTGTCAAGCCGAAACTGTTATCGCTTGGTGCAATGTGATTTTGAAGCAGGCTGCATCCGTCTCTGTACGTCGACAGGTACAGAGAGCGAGACACGACACCGATGGCTATCATCGAGTGCCCACCAGCAACAGACATGGGATGCTCTGCCTGGTGAGGGTCAGTCCCCGTGCAGACATTTCTGGAAGTGTTGTGGCCGTCGGTTGCGGTGTGCAAGTGTGGGCCAGCCTCGGCATCTATAGGCTTCTGTCGGTAGGGATGCTTTGGATGAACCTCCGGGTGGGCTTTTGGTGGAAAGAAAGAAGCTCACCACTAGTTCCGCGGATCGCTCATCGCTCCTTCTAAATTCGTGGCGGCTGGGTCTCAGAAGCCTCGCCATTTCTGCCACGTTGATCTGGTTTATTCTAGGCTTATCAGGTCCCTGTAGGCAGCAGATTGGGTGCCAATCAAAAGCTGCTCAGTGGAGTGCTGTTTTGCTCCACCGAGTTCTGTTCCGGAAAGCCACAGACTCTTCTTTTCGTTTGCGAGAACACTGCGAAGGAGTACAATCCGGCCCGCACTTGAGCTTGGAGTCCTCATGATGGCCAAGCCTTTGCAAAATGGAAGGGGTAATGTCGCATCTGCGATCCCGGCGGCCTTTTTTTCGGGTAGGGCTTCTTGCGTCGGGTGCAAACTGTGCATCTGCTTGCATGAGGATTTCGGGTAGCCGAGCTCAAGACTGAAGTATGTGTGTTGTTTTGCGGGCCTCCAAGGCATTAGTTTGGTAAGTTTTTCGGAACCGTTCCTGACCAGACGTTGGTGTTGCTCTCTGTCGCCAACGCAACCACGGTGCCAACCAAGCAGCGCATCCAATGCCGGATGGTCGGTCTCTAGCCGAAGTATAAACTCAGACAATCGGCATCGACTCCGGTCTTACTCCGGTGCGTTCATCCATATTCGGCCATTCGTCCGCGAGGTATGTCGACCGACCTGGTGAGCTGCGTCCTGCGAATCCCGTGGGGGCGGCCGGTGACTCGAAGCTCGTGTTCTGCATGTCCCAAGGTCCCAAACATTAAAGCTTAGTGCATGGAAACTGCCCAGGCAAGGAAGCAGCACGTGGCGATGGAGCCTGCAACTTAACTTTCCTTCCCTAACTTTTAAGCGGTCGTCAGCTCAGAAGCACCGGAAAGGGACTCGAAGGGCTGACACGTAACATGCTGACTTCCAGGATGATGATTGGCCGCACTACACAGATGTGCTTATGCACTTAGCTTAGGTTCCTGCAAACTCGAAGAGGCAGGCGCAAGCACCTGGGCGAGATGCAGAGGACACTTCTGTCCAGTGAAAACCTGTTGCTGCGGCGGCTTGATCATCTTGCTACGGTTTCTGTGGTTTCTTCAACCGAAAGCTGATCCAGCTCGCCCTCCGAAGTGATTGTAGGATGATACAGAACAAGCACTCGCCTCCACTTGATGCTGCTTGGCATGTTTCATCATCTTTCCTCTAGCACAGGACAAGGTGGGAGGTCATGAGAGGATAGCATTGTGACCCGTGTGTGGGTTTCTTTTCACACAAATGCTTTTGTGTGAGCACGCTGGACTCGTGCAAGTCTTGCACTGAAAAAGTTGGATCTGCCATGATCGGCAGAGTTTTCCCGGCAATCGGGGATCCGTTGCAGTGGCGGGCGATTTCATAGCTTCAAGGAACGACTTGCAGGTAAGATGGCAGGGTCTAGGTTCCACAATTTGCACAAGACCAAAATTGTCCAAACCTCTCGCACAAGCTCCAAGCCTCTCGGCACTCGAAGCGCTCAACAAGTCAACAAGCATGTGACACTGCCGTGTGTGGAGTCAGGACCCTGAGCTTCGTTGGGCTTCATGAGGATCCGTTGTCGTTCGCTGTCTCGGATCCTCCTTTTGGTGGTAAAGTTTTGATGCTGATGCCTCGCAACCGAAGACAACTTTGGCACTGTTCCCTCGTGCCTGTGACATCCTGTGACAGGCTATTGTGGTTGGAAACCTTTGCCACGAGCAAGCAGCACAGGTATGGTGCTGCTAGCTCTTTGAAGTGGAATCATGAGTTTGTTCCGATTCTACACACCTCCGATGTAAGCTGAAACCCTAAAGCTCCTGCCCGAAACCCAAGAATCCACGGAACACTTAACTATTGGGGTTGGACCAGCCCGCATCATGAGCATCTGTGGCCCCTGATGCCAACGCTGCCACGCTCCTACAGCGAGTTAAAAAAGCGCAACCTACCTCCGTCGCAAGGGCGGGCCGGGTCGGCGGTGGTGGTTGCAGTCGGCTTGTTCGGAGCGCAAATCGCCTGGGCGAGAGAAATTGTTTGGCCGCACCAGGTGAGGCCTTCTTCGATCTTTCTCGGGGGTGGAGAAGAAAGCCAACGAGCGGGGGCTGCAATACATTCGCTAAAAGAAAAAAGCCCTCCCTTTGAGGAGGTCATCTAGCTTGCGTTGAGCTCTCAACTAACGAAACACTGTTTTGGAAAACCACAATGAATTTGGTGCCGAAGGGGCTTTAGGTCGAACTGCAATGATGCGGAGAGAGCTGGACATTGTACCAACCTCCTTGCGCCCTCCCCCTGCAGGTCTCAGGGCATCGGTGGATTCTGTGGAGATCTCCTCCTAATGCTATACTTGTGCTAGCAGCTGAGACGCTGCGCAGCTTTTCTGAGGCAGCTGTTCTGGAGCGCTGCCGTTTCGAGTGCTCGAAGTACGAGGCTGGGGCCGTCGACATGGAACGATCCAAGCAAGGTTCTTATTTTGCTGAGCCTAATCCAGGGCAAAAGCGGGCATCCTTGGAGCCCCAAGGAGGCCGGTCGGAACCGAGAAGCGGTTTTGTTCACTCGCACAACACAGGTTTGCTTTCAGATTGCAATGCGGCACTTGCCAGGTCATCGATGTGGAATGATACGGCGGGACACGCTCGGACAATCAATATTCGTAAAGAAAATCTTGGATCCTTGCAAAGGCAAACAAATATCGACCTCCCCTCCTCCATCTTCCAACAATAATACCGGAGGGTTGTGTTAAGTCGTATTTTTGGACACTGAGGGGAAGCCATTCTGAACAAGTCCCGGCAGTCGGTACAGCGACACAGCTAACTCGCATCACGTCTATTGGATCCCACCCCACACTGGGGAAACACCCGGGCGGGTCGCATCACTGAGTGTCTACTTGGGGATTCGTGATCACGTTGAATCGTTTGATTACTGAAGCTGAATTTACAGCAGTTTACATGGAGACTTGTTCTTCCTGTATCACTGGGTGCTTGGTGGGTTTCGGAAAAATCGAGCGTCTACATGGGGAATGGCTGGTTTTGATTTGCTACTTGATGCGATGTCGCTGATGTGTTTCTGGAACGGGTGCTTGCCAAATCGAGCATCTACGTGGGGAATGGCTGGTTTTGACGTTTGCTGCGATTAGACAGCTGTGTTCCGGATACTAATTTCTTAAGAAAGCCTGCGCGGCACTCGACTTCCTAAGTTGGTTGATGTCTGTGCCAGGAATGTTCTAGGAAGCGAGTGGCTATGGGGAAAACGATATATATATATATTTATGGGGTGACTTCAAACGCCTTGGTATAATTTCACACAAGAACCATACGATTTCGCGACGTTATACGCCCTGGGGCGATGTAATGCTATCTTTCTATTAATTAGAATTATATAGAATCTTATTGCTATTTCGCGACTAAAAAGACGACTCTGATTATTCTTATTACTACGATTTCGATTACGATTCCGACTATAACTATAATACATATTCTCGTTTTGCTTAGGGTCTGAGATGGTGTCTCTCGGCAGCCCACATTGAGAGGGTCCGATATGGTGAGAGGATTATATCCGACCCTAGCCATGTGTATGTTCGACCTTGATTATATATGTGTATATGTATGATACGGTACGAACTAAGAAGACATTGTTTTGCATCTCCAATTCTCGATATTAGTTCCCAGACATTCCTAAACCAGGTGTAAGTGACGTTGGCTTGAGGAGTTTAGGATTTAGGGTGTAGGGTTTAGGGATTTAGCTGCATCTGGTGGAAATACAGTTGAAACCCCAAACTACACGACAATAGACACACACAAACAAAATAGATACGCTTTGCCGCTTGGATGGAAGGTTTACAGCCATCGTTTGTTTTTAATCCTAACGAGGGAATTCTGTCGTTCGAATTGAGAATACACGGATCTTGAAAACGGATTACTAGGCCGCCAAGGCCAGGGTCGAATATCCTTATAAATTATGATATAGGCTATTAACGAGCATATCCGACCCCACAAATAGAGTCGGCTATGTTGGATCTAAGAGGGCCTTAAGGACATCATGAGCCTTATAATACGGATATATATTATTATTACCGATTTTAAATCTAGAAATATATTTTTATTTTTCATGGAATTTATATTCCAAAACTTAAATTCCTAAATTTTGAACTTTAAGCCTTAAATTCCTAAATTCTAAATTCTCGACTACGCGGGACTCCAAACTTTAATAATTGATATTTTTCTTCGAGAAAAAATATATTTCTCTTTCTTTCTTTTTTATTTCTCTTTTTTATTACACTTCTCTCTTACAGAAATTATGTTGCTATCGTTGCGAAGTCGAAATCGGTAGTCCGATTATAATATGTCTTATTTGATGGCTAAAAAAGATTATTTTGGAGGTTAATATTCTCGAAATCGTCTAATTCGTATATGTTGTCGACGTATTCCGGCTCGCACATACTATTGGTGGGCTCTACCTTTATCTTGCCGGGGATTGGAGGTCCGGCTTCTTTTATAGCCGCGGGTTATATTAGTTTTTTAAACTATATCTTTGGATTTATTGATATTATTACGATATCTTTAGATTAGCCTTAGATATTCTCATTTCTGGGGCGAATTACGGATGACTCGCCACTTGTAGCCTTACCTCTAAGCCTAGATCCCGTAATGATTGCTCTTTATTATTTCTTGGATATTCCTTTAAGACAAAAACTGCGAACCCATACGCCCGCAAAATGATCGGTCTCTTGTAACTCTGCGCTCGCTTTGGGGTGCCCACGACGCTTTTACAATAGAGGTCTTCTTTCGTCTTTTACCTATTAACATGACGATTACTCCTGACCTTTTCCGGGACTTCGGACGAATACTTTCTCTTCTACCTCCTGCCGGCCTTGCCGCCTTGTCTCAAAAAAGGATTCTCGTTAGTAGAGGCTCGAGCGGCTGGTCCCATCCATATTAAATGGGCCTCGTGCAGAATCTATTCGTTAAACGGTCTCCCTTTTGTTCTTGGTCTTGCCTGCCGGTCTGTCGTCCTTGCCACTATGTCGTTTCAAAACGAAGACCTGGAATGCACTTTTATTAACGATTTCTTTAAATATATTATTGGAATGGAAGGTTGTCACGGTATGGATTTGACCCAGCCTGTCTATATAATATCTTCGCGACCTCTTATATCTCCCGGCTTTTGTATGCCTTTACTAAGAGGTTAGGCCCTATTAAATTTGCCAGCTTCTACGATAGTAATATCACGGCATGGATCATTATAAAGGGGCGCTCTTCTTTACGCGGCCTCTTTTTTGTATTCAAATAAATAATTGATATTAATATAGAATTCGACATACTTCACGATTTGGCCTTCTGCCTTACCCGTTTCATACCGGCTGACTATCCCATCCGGGATATTGAAATACTTGAGCCCCTTTCCGAGCGTATATCCGACTCTCTTGTCCCTTGACGCCCTTCGGGCCCTCGTTGGATTATCTCTCATATGCTGCGCTCTGGTTACCATAACGTTGGGCGTTCCTTTCGCATTTTCGTATCTTTTCCTCTGGAGTTTGATCGATTCCTTGGCTTTCCCATTGAGGGTCTTGTCGGTCTCTTCAAGTCCTCGTGATATTATCTCTGTTATCTTATTACCTTGTTCGCTGCTGGTCACCAGATATTTATGGTCGTGAGTTCTTCCGGACAGGTCGCCCCTTCTCCCATTATAACGAGCTCATCAATGCCTATTCGGCGAAGATACCAAAATTAAGGCGTCTACTACAATCTGCCTGGGATCTTACTTTCTCCTGGGAGCGTATTATATCTGGGCGATATCGCACGACCATACCTTGATAGATCCTTCTGGCCATCATGATCAGGCCTTTCTATAGAGATGGCGTCGGATTGCCGCCATTATTACGATCGCCTGGGGAGGATTACTTATATAGACGAGGTCTTTTCAATCTGGAGGGCAGATATATGCTAGCTCCCGTTATCTGGAATATCATCGATTACGCCTTCCTGACCATCAGGAAATCAAAATTAGATATTCGGCTACTAGGCACTAATCGAAATAGATACATCAGTCAAATATTCTGAAGATTGTTATTTTGGCTTTTCAAGGAATCCTTCGAGAAGCTCTGGCCTTCTTCTGCTCAGACTCTTCGCCCCCGGTTTCGACAGCTGTGCGGCGCCTTGCAACTTCCTTTCAGAGGCTCTGGAACGCGGGTTGGAACTGACTCCGCTACGCTATATGGCTGCTTATGGCCAACCAGGACTCCGAGCTCGATCGCCGTAGAGATCACTGACTCACATTTAAGATCACCGAAATCTGCATCCAGGAGGTCTTATCTATATAATACCTCCCCTCGTTGAAGTTCGAGCCCAGGTCACTGGTCGAAGCGACTTTGGAAACGCACAATGAAGTGTTGTGTAAGGATTTTTTTTATGTCTCTATGGGCATTTTGCCCAAAGCGTGATTCAATCTATTTGCAGCGAAGATGATCGCGACCGATGGATCGGATAAAACGGGAGGAATTGTTTTCAGCTGTGCCGAAAATTCGGCACTACATACCTACTTGCTGATACAGAAAAGACAGATTGATCTTGAATCTTTGTCTTTTTAAAGACGATTATGCAAAAATCGTCCGCTCAAGATCTCCGCGCCTTCTCACGCCTCGATGCTTTCAGCTGTGCCGACAAACCAGCACTATAATTTCTGAGAAATCTGTTTTCTGGCGCAGAAAAGATGGATTGAACTTGAATCTTTAAAAATTTGATATATTATAATTTGTCTGAAATTTTCGATTATCGGACTAATCTTTTGATTTATTAAATTGAAAATTGAATAGAAGATCTTCATTTATTTGAATTTATTTCTTTTTCTTAGATTAATTAGTCTTAGCAATTTCTAAGTATAGAAATATTCTTAATTTTGTTTCTATATTAGTATGAATTAGATGGTCGTAATAATATTCATTTAGATTAATATTTTTAGTCTCTTTTCGTCGACTCCCATTTTTATAATGAAATTATTGATATCGATAGAAAAATATGATATTGAATTAGAGTTTTGAGAGATATTTTCTTCTTTATAATATTCTAACTTATGAATAAGATATAATCGATTCCAGACTTGGAGATAAAGAGAAATTTTTCAAGATAATATCAAGCAGATCATTATAATAAAGATAAAATTTCAATTTTGAGATTCATCCTACGATATAAGATATTGACATGACCTGCTTCTCTGGAAAGAGTTATATTTGAATCTTCTATTTCTAAGAATAAAATAGATTGTATATTCCTCCTTTATCTCGTCTTTCTATTTCTGCTCTATAATCATATCTGAGTCTCTCTTGTAACGGAATTATCGATATAAATTCTTTATCTCTAAAGATCTCTTAAGATAATTATCAGAATATCAAAAATTTGAGATCGTGCGTTCATTAGATATATTTTGATCTCTAGAGATTTCATGCACAAAAGCTCGCTCTCTTATGAAGACGCAATTTATATGATATTATTGGCGCAGCGGACATTCGTGATCTATCAGATATTTAATTTATAGACGAGCTTTATTATTATCTATAGAGGGAATTGCCAGAAATTTAAATTTATTCAAAGATCGAATTTATTTGATTAATGAATCCAGCGGATACAGGATAATTTTATCATATAATTAGATCATAAAGACAAAATAATGAAGTTTCAAATTTCAAATTTTGGCATATTATAATCATCTTCGATATCATATTCTTCATTATTGAATTGAAAATTAGATAAAAGATCCTGAATTATCTGAAATTAATTCAGTATATAAGAAAGCGATATCATTTATAATAAATATAATTTTCTTCTCGGAGACGGATACCTGGGCGGAGTTCAATTAATATAAGAATGAAAAGGAAGATTTTCTTAGCGAGGTAGCAATCTTCTTCTTCGCCGGATTCTTACGATATTTCTTAGAAATTAGAATATTCATTTTATATATAATATTCAATTCGATAGGCTCTCCTGATCTTATATTTATTATTCTATTATTGGATTGCCATATGCGAATTTCTGCCTGTAAGATTATGATTTTAATTCTTTATTCAAATTAATTGGAAGATTATATTGATATGATTTTGATCTTATAATTATGAGCGGAGGAATGAGCTCAATGCTCATAATCATAGATCTTATTATATTTTCGATCGAAGATCATTAAAATAATTATTCGATTAAAAGAAACGATTGAATTCAATCATGATCATTGTCCAATTCTAATATTGACCTGTATATTATAGAAGAAAGACGGATTGTTACTTTAATGACTGGGGCAGATATATAGGCAAGGAACGCACAGAACGATCATTATATGATTGCTAAAAAGATGTCATATTTATGATCATTGATCAGAGCGCTATCATCTCCAAAAAATATTCGATTTTGCTCAGCGTAGATTGGCAGTGAAATGACTAGTTGTGATTTCAGAATCCGGAATTTCTCAAGATACATATATTCTTCTCATCGAAATTTTCTTTATATTAATAACGACTGATCTTCATATTTCCAATATTTGATTTTTCATTTTATTTATATATAATATAGTCCCATAAGATTTGGGCAAATTTATTAATTAGATAATCATCGCCCAAATTTCTATGATCGGATTGACAGAATATGATTCCAAATATCGGATTCTATTATAGAGAAAGATTTTCTCAAGTCGCTTATCGATTGCCGGCATAAAATAATCCCTATTCCGATTATATATCAATTATATTGATCGCCATATGTAATGGTCGGAAGTTTGGAGGCAAGGAAATTGATAATCGAAAAATAAAATAAGATGATATTTTTATAGATAAGAGAATCATGTCCATATGATCGACGTCATTGATATCAGATTTGCTCATCATTCTGATATTATTTATAGATAAGATGGACTGTTATTCAATATCAGAAATATTTTCTCTTATTGTATTTTTTTGGATATCTTGGCAACAAATTAATTTATCTATTTCAAATGATCTTGATATTTCTTTTATTTTCCTTCTTCTATTATTCGGATTGAAATATTATATTATTTTTTATATTCTTGATCAGATATCAAGAAAAAAATATTCATCTTTCTATATAAAAACTTGTTCTATTATAAGACAATATCTTCTTCTATGGCAAAATAATTTTATTTCTATAAATTTTCCTATTCTTTCCTTGCCTATTCGTTACATCGGTCGATCGTCTTCTTGGATCAAATTATCTTGAATCTGTTATAGCTTCGATATTGTCATACTAATATGATTCATCGCTCATTTTGTTCATTTTATATATTTTCAGAGCGACAATTCGTATATCAATATTTATAAAGACCATCAATCCTATATATCGAAATCGATATAGATTGGTCTACTATCATCCCAATATCCCTCCACAATTTTGCAGTAATGATAATGAAGTATAGATAGCTTTAGAACCTTATCGCTACCAATATTTAAAATGATCGGATCCGTATACAAACTGACTTCAATTCGTAGATATTCGGTTGCTATCAGATTAATATTCTGAATTCTTGATTTATATAAATCGTTATCTTATAGAATTTAGATTATCGCTTGTTCGCTTGACGACTATAAAAGATATCAATAATTCACCAATAATGATGATTTTTCAATGCCTCTTCTATTTTATATAATATATGGACTTGTCTCCAAAATGGCAGCAATTCTGGAAGACTCGCCTGAAGATATATTTGTCATTGATCGAGATTGAATATATCATCATATGTCGATTTAGGACGGAAATGGCACAATTTCTATAATTATCTTTTTTAAATCAACTTGAATCTTTCAAAGAATTCGAATCGGTCACGAGATCATATTGATCTCTTTTATGATCGCACTATCTCATATAATTCTTTTATATAGATCTCTAATTATGAAAGATTCTTCCGTCTCCAATAAGTATATATTTCAAGATAGAACATGATCGACTGACATAAAAAAGATTTTATCATTCAGATATTCTGAATAAAATAAGAATAATCAAAAAAATTATCTCAAAGATTGATAAATAAATCATTATCTGTAGATTGATAAGATAATTCAATTTGATATATGATTTTCTATGGCATCTTCCCTCATGTCCAAATTGATTTCTAAAGATTATAGCTCCTATTTTACAATATCAGATAATACGATTTCTCTTGATTTGACTAATATCGGATAAAATCTATAATAATATGGATCCTGAGATGTGAGCTATCTATCATCTATATTATTTCAATTTCAAATAATTGAAGATTGATCTTCTTTGTATTTGGGTCTAGATATTTCGTGCTTCTATTTTTTGCAGCGTCTTCATACTGATAGTATCAATAACAATATTTTTATCCAGATCGTACATATATAATTTCTATAATCTCAATTCAGGCTAATTGATAATATTCCCTCTCTTTTGAATATTGATGATAATAATTCTAAGATAGATTTCAGCATCGGAATATATATGATTCTTTATTGATTTTTCAGTGTTCTGGAACCGCTTCGTTTTTGGATCTGTTCAGGTTTGAGAAAAAATCTCAACGAGACATTATATCTTATCATAGATTTTTATCATATTGATATTAATAATTTTTATATATTAATATAATCTATATGAATGATTGCTCGGACCAAATTCTTTAGGATTCTTTTCATATCTCTAGATTGATATTTAGATGATTTTTCGTAATAAATATGATTCTTTGTCAATCTTCATCATTTTCATTCTTCATGAGAGATATCTCATTATCTTCATGGCGCGATTCCAGATACGACCTGGAGAAATTCCAATAGAATACAGATTTTATTCGACAGATCAGATTCAGACCAATCCGATCTTATTAGATAGATATTTTTCCGACGTGCAATCTTCCGACAGACTAGAATTTGTAAAAATATCGTATTTTTTCCTGGGCTACTAGAATTCATTCTCCGAATCTTTCAATCCAGCTCTTAATTTGAGGATATGACTTGCACTTTTATCCAGATAAACATAATTCTTCGCACGATTCCTTATCGGGATACCACCAATCGTGACTTTCATATGAGATAAGACACGGAATAATGAAATACTGCCGAATTTTTTATACAAGATAGGCATGACAATATGATATTATAATTCATTGATAAGAATTATAAAATTGCTTCTTCTACAACAATACTAATTATTAGATCATCTGGATATCTCATGACCAATTTATTCCAATATCATTCATTTTCATACTATTTTGCCATTCTTCGGATAACGATTCATAATCATTCTCTTCTATATAAGAAAGATATTCTTATTTCTCCCTCCTCTGCCCTGATATCATCATCCTCCTTATTCGTATTCTGATCGCTGCTCCCATTCCTCATTTTCATCTTCTTGTCTTGGACCCTGTCCTCTACAATCTCTTTTCTCTGATCTTCCTTCTCTCTTTCCGTCCCTTAATCTTTCTCTCTTCTTGTTGTTGCTTCTTCGCTTCCTCGCTCACTATCGCTCCTGCCTCCTGAAGCTGCCCTTCCATCTTGACCACTATTTCTCTGCCTTCTCCTACCTCTTTGAGCTCGTTTTCGTATTCATCTGCCTCTTTTCCTAACTCTTATATCCTTCTCTTCCATCTTATTTGACTCTTGCTCCCTTATCTATCTATCTTCCTTTCTCCATTTCGCTCTCTGATATAACTATCATGACCTTTAAAGATATAGATAATAAAGAGCTAAAAGAAATATTTTTACATCTCCAGATATTATACAAAGAAACAAGGACTATTATGTATGATTTCAAGCTTATGACTTTCTTATTTTATATTATCTCTTCATCCAGATTGAAAATTCTCCATTATTCTCAACTTTTGACCTTTGCATCCATTTATTAGATTTCTGCCTTATACGACTATATAGCTATGAAACATTATATTGATATAATAGACTTCGATGTCCGAAGCAATTATATCTTGAGAATATATAATATTCTGATTTGTCTTCTGCTGAGACTATAGAATTAAAAATTCTTATCTGGAGCGATATAATAATAGATCATATTCATGAAAATTATCTTATCTATTATGAAATCTGATTCCGAATATCTATGCGATAATATAGATATGATTTATAATTGATCTAGAATGAATTCTATATCTCGAATATTGCTCCAATTCGTAGATTGAAAGCAATTTCTCCGTTTTTCTTTATTTATGCCTGATTATAATCTCGTAATCTTCGTAATCTTTCATTTCATCTTTGCAAGATAACTATATGCTATTAAATGAATTTTCTAGGATATATATTGACCAATAATAGGAATATATATATATATATATTTGATCATGGGAGATTTCATTATTTATTGAGATTGAATATAGAATTGTCATATATCGCGTGTTTGAATTACCTAACGATTTAGATCGAGGGATTGCTTTTCTATATGACCGACAGCACTTATTATTATTTTTTCGATTATATAAGGATTTCATATAGATATATGCCCTCGTATGCTTGAAGAGCTGGACGATTTTTCTAATATATATCATATATGACTGGATCAATTGAATGAAAGATAATTCAACGAATATTTATAAGAGATTGAATCCAGAGATATTCAGATCATAAGATAGCGATTTGGAACGATTGAATCTTATTTCTTTTAATCTTGCTTGATATATATTCTCATATATCATATGAGAGCGACTATTTCTCATATCATCTATTCAATATCTATATATCGGATGATCTTATATGATATGCTATATGATCTATAAATAGGAATCATATTGAATTTCTATCTTTATCGTCGATGATTCTGGCGCATCAATGATTGATTTTTATAACTGATTAAATCGATTTGATAAAGATAAATTCAGAAATTGAATCAATCTGGCTATATAATTTAATCTGATATTCATTCGCCGTCATTTTGAGAATCTTGATTACGTGTGCTGGCTAAAATCATTGAAAGATCTCCAATCATCTTCTCGTCGATTTTTTATATCATATAACTTTTTTCAATCTATGATTAAATTCTATTCTCCACAATATAATTCGTCTATTCTTCTTGATTCATCATAATATATAGATAGAATCTTCGAAATGCTTGTAAATTATAAGATGCTCGCGATTTCAAAGATCCATTTGAGAACGATAGATTCAATTGAGATAGGGCAGATTCTTTCAAGAATTCAATTTTTGCCAATTCTCTAATTCTCTAATTATAACGATTTCTTCAAATTTGATCATTTATTGCCACAGGCGATCCAAATTAATATAATATATTTCAAGATATCTTCGAATATTGAATTATTTATATAATTAATAGATGATCAGATTTTGCCTTGCTCCTATATCAGAGATTATGCCAATCAAGATGCCTGGAACAATGATAATCTATATATGATAATATCAATCTCGTAAATTTAAGCATACCATCAATCGAGAATTCAGAAGATGATCATCTAATATCATTGTTCCACTGAAGAAAAATCATATAAGAAATTATTCATATCTTATTTTCGACCGGCAATCATCATGAGATAAATCATAATATTTGTGCTATTATTCTCCGAATAAATGATTGATATAGCTTCCAATTATAATTTCTTGATTTGAATGACCCATGCCATTCCGATTCTGGATTCATCTAATCAAGATAATATTCTGAATATACTACGTCATAATCAATTGACATCATTGTTATGAATTTTGACAAATAATAAGAAGAGAATTCAAATTATTCAAGAATTATATCGATATTCTTTTCAAAATATTAATGAGATTATGGAATATTTTTTCAACATGCTCATCAATACTCGGCGCTCTTCAGGGCAATGCCTTCGATAAGATGATATATTGCTGTTCCGACCCCTCTTCTTCCTCCTCCCCTTCTGCTTCTTCTTGCTCTCCCGTCTTGTCTTCTTTCTGCTCTTCTTCCTCATTTTCTTCTTCTCCTTCCTCCCATTGCTCCAATTATTTCTTTTCTTCCTTTTCCAATTTGAACAACAATATTTATGGACCGGATATATCAACATCTTCCATTCTATCGTCAAGGCATCTAATTAGAAACAAAAATCGTAAAATATCGTCTTCCAAGAATGAAATTAATCGATCTAGATCTAGAAATACAATATGATCTTGATCATAAAGAGATAGCTATTTCATCATATCATATATTAATAAATATAGAAATTAAAGATTTATTTTTTATTAATCAGAGAAGATACGCTATCGTTTGAAGTCCCCGCCTTGCAACTAGTATATGACCTAAGGCAAATGACGAGATATACACTATATATAGACTGGCGTTCATAGTCCATCTCTTGCTGCACGCCGTATGACTTGGACCGGAAAAAATTGAGGGGCATAATCTTCAGGACTGGGACAAGATTTAATATATAAAGATCAAGATTTGAAAAAGAGGTTTCGTCGCGCAAATATTTTGCCTAGTACGATAGATTTACTATTAAAATAAATCTCGAAATTTTCGTACAACCGTAACCTTATATCGGATCTCTTTGTTCTTCGACAACAAATAGAATTATTTAAATCTTCAATTCTGAAATATAAATTCTTAATAATAGACTCTTAGATAATTAATTCATGCTTCAATTTAAAGCCTTAAATCCGTATAAATATGCCTAAATTGCTCAGATAATATTCATATTAAAGAAATAAAATTTAGAGATCTATTTCCTATCGGATAGAATATATCTAATATTAATTCTCTCATTCACGAAAATAGTATTTTTATAAAATCGCCTCCTTTTTTTTATAGAGAATTTCGTTAATTATTAAAGAAGATCATATAATACTAATTCGCTCATCTCAATCATATAGTGATGATATTAAAAAGAATGAACTTACTATATCGAATTCAAATCTTTATAAACCCAGACTTTCAAGCCGATCGATCGCTCTATAATTATAATATCTCATAATCTATTTCAATAAGAGAAAAACTCTCGTTAAGAATATTTCGAAATTAGATATTAATCAGAGGCTCAAAAAATCCTTCTATTTCTTATAAATTATCTCATTATCTTTAGATTCGAGACTCATTTATTCATATCTTCTCTATCATATTCAGCAACAACACTGCTTAAGAAATCACTAGTTTAAGAAATTAAGCTCCTTTTTATAAAAAAATGCGCTTCAAAAATAAGAAATCGAGCCCCCCCTCACGAACAATTATCTATTTCTTAACCGGCGCTATCGCTATAATAAATCATTTTTTTCTCACATCTTTGTGGAACTCTTACTTTTTATTACTTGGCGTCCGCGGCGACTGCCTCTTGCCTTCTAACTCCTCTTCTTTGCGCGTCGGGTCGGGCCGGGCCTCGTGGAGCCTTGACACGGGGGTCGGGCCAGGGGCCCGGCATCCCACGGCGCGCGCGAGATCGGGCCGAATTACAAAGAACCTCGCCCAGGCCCGGCATGCCACGGCGCGCGCGGGGTCGGGTCAGCCTTTTACAGTCTCCACAGGCCCGGCAACTCACGGCGCGCGTGGAGAGTGAATGAGTGCGTGTGAGAGTGTGAGTGTAAGATGAGTGTGTGATTGTGTGTGATGAGTGGGTGAGTGAGTGATGAGTGAGTGAGGAGTGAGTGAGTAATGAGTGAGTGAGTGTATGAATGTGTAGGAGTGTTGAGATGTTGAGAGAAAAAGAGAAAGCGGAGGCCGTGGGATTCGAGGCTTGGCGTGTGGGATGCCGGGCCTGTGGAGGCTAGAAGAGGGCAAATTCCACGAGCCCCGGTCGACCCGCAGAATGGTGGATTCGCGCGCTCTGCGGCATGCGGTCTATTCGGCTCCAAGACGCCCGCGTACGCCGTAAGATATCGGCCCTATGGAGACGACTCTTAGAAATCAGGCCCGATGCGCGCCGTGGGATGCAGCCTATACGAGGCTTCAACGCGCCGTGAGATATCGAGCTCCGAGAAGCCGGCCCTACCCCCAAGGCTCCGTAGGATGTCGGGCCTTCAAGAAGCTCCCAACAGGCCCGGCTCGTGGGATGTCAACCCTACAAGCATCTCCAAGAGGTCTCCCAATATCCACTCCCATATATATACACACACACACACACCTATACACATACACACACACACAGACACACACAGACACACACACACACACCTACACACACACACACGCACACACACACACACGCACGCACCCACGCTCACACACACGCACGCACCCACGCTCACACACAC